>UXGC01000932.1:0-43783 GCA_900480045.1 Eurytoma adleriae
GCTAAAGCTCGGGCAGCAAACTTCACCCGCGGGAATAATCGCCTATTTTACTCCCTTGGTGCATAAATAACTATTTTAAACGATACATTTTCTTTTTAGATTTCCCTTATTGTTTTACTTGGTCTGGAAAAGCCCTAAGTGCTTGCGCAAGCAAAACATCGATATCATACAGTGATCTTGAGTTTGAAGATACAGTAATTTTACGAGAATAATACGAGTTATTAATTAAGTAACGAATTTCGTGTAAAAAAATTCTTTATGAACATTTTAATTATCCGTCACATTTCACGTACAAATTATTCTTAAAATTGATGCAAGCTCTGTTCTCGCGCCGGTGCGAAAAACAAGCGGGGTAGGGATCATATAATTGCACACGGGGAGAAATGTTGCTCTAAAAATTACCAGGTTCCATAAGTATAGTGGCACAAACTCGACCTATGAAAATTTTTGGTATGCAGCATAGCAATTTTTACTTGTGCAAAGCAATTTTTACTACAACATGTATAGTAAAATTGCCGCATGCCAATAATCTTCATAGGTCGAATCTGTTCCACTTTTCTTATGGAACATAGTAATTTTTACAAGATTTCTCTCCGTGCATACCTGTGTGCAACACATGTCGAAAGTTAGTTACATATCCCACCCACGAAAGTTTGCAAAATTAATACAACAAAAAAATTGATTATGCGAAAATCAACTTTCACGATTGTTTGATGCAAACTTTTCATCATTTGGAAATAGTAATGTTCCTGCATTTGTTGCACACGGTGCTAATGCATGATGAATTGATGACGCGAACAAATTTATTATAACTTAATAAACACAAAGAAAAACGACAAACACTCAAACAAGACCATGCTAATTCAAAATTATTATTTTGTAAATGATGTAAGTATCAAAAGGGAATTGTTAAGGGATCAAATTAAGAGTACATCGGAAAAAAGAAAATATAATCGTACCGTTCGATGATCCAAAATAGAATATAGGGTTCTCTTACTATCTACGTATTCGCCGGTATATTTAATAATCGTAAAGGCAGCAATAAATTTTGAAATTGTAAGTTTCCATTGTTTTATTAAAATTAATTGATTAGAATTGATTAGAATTGATTAGAAATTATTTTATTAGCTTTGATGGCAACATAAACGATGATAAATGAGAAAAGGGAAAAATAAAGTAAACGAGTGAAGTGCTTGATGATTCAAGACGCGTGAAGTTAGCATCTTCACTGTTTAACAATAAATAATTTAAAAAAAAAAAATGATGAGTGTTCCTTACAGTACGCAGTGTCTTTTCGAAAATCGTACCCAAAAAAACTGCTCAAACTTTTAAAATACTTAACATTCTTAAAAAAAAGTAATCCACCGCTGACTAATTAAACTTTTCTTGCAATCTTAACCTACTTTTGACAGCAAGTATATTAATCATTGTCTCCCTTTTACAAATATATATTTGGTGGAATGTTTAGAAAATTTTTTAACAAATATTAACACATAGAATATTTCCTAAAACACTTAGGTTCAGTAAATAAGTTATTAAAGTGAATATTATAGTGAGTACAAATTACACTCTTAGTAGTGCATAGAAAGTCCAGCAAAAACAGCCTTTTTGAGTTAAAATTTCATATATCGCTGCGATTTGTGAGGAACACTTTTAAGGTACATTCCGTAATTTTGGCGAAAATCAAAGTTTCTTTGACAATAAATTCGAGATTAATAAAGCGTTTTTCTTTATGAACCCGAGTTAGGTATATTTATAGTTTCCATACGGGGAATCGAATTTGAAATGTATTTTAAAAACAGACTTCTTAGTCTTACGGTCCCTGAAGGACTTTACCTTGAGTCGTTATGAAAACCTTAGGTATGAATAGTACCACTGCGATTTATTCAAAAACAATTTTCAATAAGTGAAATTTAATTATCTCTCGTAATACCAACTACTTATAATTATACTTATTCACAAGTTTTTAGTAAAATTAAAAGAAAATAATAAAATTATAAGACCATACGAAAGAATTTTTCTATACTTTTAAAAGAAATCAGGCTCATCTTCGTTTAATGCTGCTTCTAAATCGTTAATTATTTTTTAAGATTTGAACAAATAAATTGACCAAGCTAATATTATGTTTATAGTGCGTATATTCTTCAGTATTAAAATTTCGGAATGCATCCTTAAAACGACATCATTCCATTTGCAAAAATCGAATGATCTAAACGTATAAGTGTTGTTACATAAAAAGCATTTACAGGTTGATGAAATGAAAAAAACAACACAAAAGAACAAATAAATAATTACTTAGTGCAATATCATGCCACATTAAGTTTTCTCCACTTTTAAATGTAGCAAAGGCCTTGGTGGCAGTACAACAGATTGCCAAAGTGACGCCGTAAGCGAATCGGCGATTGAGACATTTAAAATGAAGAAGTAAGTTATTTAAGTAATTGTGCATGAAGGTCTCACCGAGCGGACACCAACCCTCGTGTTGCTCTGGCTTATTGGGATCCGGTATCGGCATTAAGAATACTGATGAAGGTTAATCATAAAAGGAGGGTGGCGCGTGGAGAGGTCGACCAATGAACACGTGAGTAGGTAAAGTAATGAGGGTAAACGACGTGGGAAAGAGTGAGGGGGAGAGGGGAGAAGCAAGAAGTTCGCCGTTAGTACTAGGTTCAATAAATGACTGTGTTGTTCTTGTTTATCTACTAGTAGAACGGCAAAAGCACTTTCAAAGCTGCGAAATCGAACGTCGCTTCGGGCCACTTTGAAATGCTTTTCCCATTATTAGTGATGAATTGATACAGAGAATTAAACCAAAATTAACTACGAGCTAAGCAGAAGCAAATTAGCAAACACACACCCTTTTTATTACACGGACACTCTCTAATCGTTAACGAAGAAACAACTGTTTCGATTGTTAATCACGTTATACTTTGGTTACCTCAGGAGTTGAGATTAGACACGCAAACAATCTTATTAAATTCATCGTTAATCAACATTAAATTAATTTAAGCAAAATATTTAGTACAGTAATTAGTCACATATTATTACGTTATTAATAATTAATAATATTAATGTAAAATATTTGCAAACTGAGACGAAAATTATTCTCATCTTTTGTTTTTTCAACGAACGTAGCTGCTGCCTTTTGATAATTTTGTTTCTCTTTTTCTTTCTCAATAATTCTTGCGCAATCATAATAATTAACTAGAATAAGTGTCAAATGGTAAGACTCACCGCGACAAGGATCATTCTTCAATAGGAACTCGTCAAGAGCTACCCAACCTCCTCCTACACGGACCATAACAGTGGACCTGAGGATCCTGACCAAGCGAAGCTTTTGACTGTCGCCGAACTGCGCAAAACCAAGTAAATGAGTAAGTGGAGACTGAAGGGCTATCTTTTCGTATGAGTAGAAAAGAAACGTACCCGGTATTTTCCTTCGCCAACTTGGAAGACCCTGAACTTTTGTCTGCACGTGCACAGCATGACCAAACGTTTAACTTCATCGTGGATCTTATCGGTGTCGTTGTACGTTCGCCTTTCTTCCCAGTCCGGTCGTAAAGCAGCGATGAACTCCTTCCAGTCGATCAAACCTTCTCCGTGACGATCGAATAGATCAGCAACGGCGCCCATTTCAAGTCGGGATGTGTCGAATTCTGTAAGAAAATTTCAATAAATAAGAATTTACTTTTTTAGCATTTGCGATAAGGTCGAATTGAAGCTTGAAGTTTCATCGTAATTACTCTCAAAATTGTATCAGTGAGTGAAGTAAGCATGTCACTTCTAATAACGATTTAAAAATGTTTAATTGATTTCTTTAACAGTCGGTTATTCACTCGTTATCAACCAGGGCTAATCAAGTCACTATATATAGATCTTTATATAGAATTATTTAAGCAGATTTAACTTTCTGCGCGTTGCTTCAGGAGCGCAGGTACTTACTAGTATTGAGAATTCCTTGAATGAAATCTTCCCTCGGGATGAGGCCATCGTTGTTCTTGTCCATTTTCCTGAACAGATCCGTCAATCGCGACTTCTTGTGGTTCATGAATTTGAGGAACTGAAAACGAGAAAGTAGTTAAAAATTGGGACTCGAACGTAACTGCAATATCTCAGAAAGACTATGAAAAAAAAAATTTACCCTCTTGCGCCAGTCCTCCCAACTGAAGTTCGCAACCCGCTCCAACTCATCGATGTAATTCAGCTTGTCCTGGAGTCTTCGTTGACGCTCCCACGCCAGCATCCAAACGTTCCTCCATCGGTCCCACAGCAGCTTGACTCGTGGGTTGCGGAACTCTGGCTCGGCTCCCTTGCTGTTTACGGCAATAAAAAGGATTAGCACCGGGCCAACTCGAACGAGTCGCTTATCGAAACTGTCAAAATTTTACTGGAAAGTGTTTACTCGAGAGAAAAAAAAAGGACAAAAGTAGGTAAAAGAATTTTAAGAGACTCGTCTTAGAACTGTATCGATACGAACCTTCCTTTCGGCGGGAAACGGGGGCCAATGTGCGGCAGCATGGGATCCGGCGTTCTCTCGCGACCCGGGCTGCTTCGGCTAAACAAGAACATGCCTCAAATCACTCAAAAACACTCTACTCAACTCTCTCACGACTTGAGTGTAGTTGTCAGCGCATTTTCTCTCCTGCTTGCGAGCTCATACTTCTACCCTACTCATTCAACTTTTCAATTAACTTATGTGTCTTATGCCAACTTCGTAAATTATGATAATAATAGTAATAATGTAATAATTATAGTAATTATAATAACAGTGGTAAGAATGGCTGAAAGATCAATTCAAGCATTAAAAATTTTTGTAGATATTTAAATAATTTGATAATAGATACTAACGAAAAAAACGACAAACAAGCGGCAATTTTACATCGCGGTAGCAAGAAATTTTAAGCCTAACGATTAATGATCCATGCTTACAAAAATGGAAGTGGCGGAAGATATTTTTTAAATAAACTGAAGCTTAAAGAATGATAAACCGTGCCGGCGTAGGAAAAATAGTAGAAAGCGAGAAAAAAAAGACTAAACTAAAAAAAAAAGCACTACAATACCTTCCGTGTCTTGATGGCTGGGAGAAGTCTCGACTTCCTTTGAAGCTGAATAGGGATAAGATGACGACAACATTAAAAAATGCAATGAATTTAATTTACGTAAAAATAAACAATGAATGATTGAAAAAATAAAAGATAACTATGTATTTATGTGCGTGCATTTGGAGTGAATCGAACCTTTGCTTGCGAAGTGGTTGTTGGTCGTGCTCGTGATCATAGTGCTCCTTCCTGTGATTCGATTTAGATGCCATGCAAAAACATACACATACACACAATTGAATAGGCAAAATAGAACAATGGGATCGAATAACATAAAAAACACAAAAAATGTAATAAAAATATGAAAAAACGCAAAAGAAGTAAAACAAATATAAAAAAAACACAAAAAATGAATAATGAAAAGGATTAAAAAGTGAACACAATGAAAGTTGCAAAAAAAGAGTAAATAGCCAGACAGAAGGATGCAAACGTACATCGGCGTCGAAGGTTTGCCCCTGGTAATCTTGCGGCCATCCTTGAGTGGTTTGATTTGTCTTGCTTTGCAAACACGATCCACTTCGTTTTGTCGCCTGGCCGTGTTCTCCATGAATTCTCGGTGGTCGGAAATAAGCATTTCTAGAGTCGGACGGTCATCTGGCAGTGGTTCAGCTTCGAGGGTCAAGAGGGTGTTCTCCAGGCCTTCCAGCCAGGCGAGTAACTCTTCCAACAGATTATCCAGATCCTTGGAGCGATAAGAACGAATATTAGTAAAAATGTAATCAGAGTCAAAGGTTGGCAGCCAGATTGCAAAAAGATGCTTACCTGAAGTCCTTGCATGTGACTTTCAAGCCTCTGGTTACGCTGGTGCGCCCAGGTGGCAATCTCTTCCCAGCGCGATTGGATGATGGTAATCCAGTGCTTGATAACAGCCGCGCCGTCTGGGTGTGCCTTGGCTAGGATCGCGCGGGCCAACTCGAGAGTGTTGTCCTTCTCCACCTCCTTGGACTGCAGCTCCCTGAGGAATCGTTCGTGTTCCATCAGCTGATTCCGGCTCTCCTGCTCGTCCTCGGGCAGCTGGCCGGCGAAGCGCAGCTTCATCTCGGCGTCGCTTAGCCACTCGATGATCACGTGGACCGCCTTGTACAGTCGCTCGGCGTCGCGCATGGCCTCCTCGAGTCGCGCCGACTTGCTGTTGGAAAGTCGCGTCACCGTGTTCCAGAGGGAGTTGAGCTCGTTGAGCTGCTGGCGGATCGACGCGGCGTCCTCGTGCGTCGCCTTGGACTCGAGCTCGCGGCCGGTCTTGCTGACCGAGTCCATCTGGAGGGCGCGCGACTCGAGGTCGCACTCGAAGCTGCGGTGCTGCTCCACCAGGTTGCCGACGGTGTCGGGGTCGCCGTGTAGCGGCCCCGTGCTCGACAGCTGCTTCTCCGCCTTCCTCAGCCAATCGAGCAGCGCCTGCACCGCGTCCTTGAACTGTCCGGAGAACAGGAGCGCCTCCTCGAGCTTCCTCTGGCGGTCGACGCTCTTGTTGCAGACGCTCGTCCACTTGGCCTTGAGCTCGTTGAGCAGCTCGCGGAGCGCCGGCTCGTCGGACTTGGGCGCCTTGTCCTTCAGGGCCTTGCCGTTCCTCATGGTCGAGTCGTAGGTGGCCTGTTTGCCGCTCAGCTCGCGTTGCACCTCACGGTGTTTCTGCAGGCGGTACTTGATTTTCTCGGGATCGTTGCCACCCAGGCCGTCGGCCTCCACCTTGTCCAGGCTCTTTTCGGTCTCCTCGAGCCAGTTCATCAGGCTCGACCAGGAGTCGTGGAACTCGCGGGCCTCCTTGTAGCCATGATCTAAGGCGCGCGTGCGCTCGGCCGACTTGGAGACCACGCGCTCCCAGCGGTGTTGCACGCTGATCAGCAGGTTCTTGATCAAAATGACGTCCTGCTTCTGCGAGAAGTACTTGAGGTGGGTACCCTTCTTGTCCAGGTTGAGCATTGTCTCGCGGTGCACTCCCACGTCTTTCTGGAAGGCCTTGTGTTCTTCGATCTGGCCGAGGATCGTCTCCATCACCCGAGATACGGGTTTCAGGTTCGTCAGCACCTTCTCGGCGTTGGTCAGCCAGTCCACGAACGCCTGGAGTGCGTCGTGGAACTCGGTCGCCTCCTTCAGAGCGATCTCCAGCTTGATCTTCTTGTCGCTGGCGCGCGCGGTCACGTTGTCCCACCGCTGCTTCAGCGTGCGCAGGTTGTGGTTCAGGCCGGTGGCGCTGTTGTCAGGCGCGCGTCGCAGGTACTCCTTGCCCTGCTGCAGCACCGTCTCCACCTTCGGTCGGTTCTGCTCGAGCTCGTTGTACACCTCCATGAAGCGCTCGAGCTGCTCGCTCGCCGTCTCGGGCAGGCCGCCGACGGGTTTCGACGCGACGATCGCATTGTCCACGTCGCCCAGCCACGAGAGCAGATCTTGAATCTCGGCGGTGAAGGACTGTGCCTCGCGCAGCGCGTCTTCGAGCTCGCGCTGTCGATCGGCCGCGCGCTGCAATAGGTCGCGCCACCGTCTGTTCAGCGTGCCGAGCTTCTCGGCGGTGGTGGAGGCCTCGGCGCTGCCCTTGCCGTCCTCGATGAGCTGCCTGCCGGCGTCGTTCAGCGTGTCGACGCTCGTCTGGTGGGCTTGAATGTCGTTCACCAGGACCTTCAGCTTCGCCAGCTCCACCTCGATCACCTGTGGATCGCCGGCTACGGCGCGCAGCTCGTTGAGCGTGCGGTCGGTCCTTTCGATCCAGACCAGCAGCTCGTCGAGAGCGTGTTGGAACTGTCCGAGGCGCAGGAGTGCGTTCTCCAGCAGCCTCTGCCTTTCAACGAGGCCGCGCAGAAGTGCGTCCCACCGGCGATTCACCGCGGCTAGCGGCTCCTTGATGGCCTGGGCCTGCTCGGATGATGTGCGTTCCGTCAACTCGGCGGCTTGTCTAAAACAGAACGGAATAGCAAAAGGTTACAAAAGTCTTTCAGATCACGATCGAGAAAATAGCGGGCGATCCTCGTACTACTTGCCTTTTTAGATTCCTAGGTGTGGAAGCGAGTGAAAGATAAGAAAAATTCAAGTGCGTTAGTGATTAAGTGTGCTGTTAAGATCGTTAAGCGTTAGTTTACATAAAAAAAAGTTCAACTGCTCACCTGTTCAATGCTTCCACCTTAACCATATGGGGATCGACGTCGGACTTGAATCCGGCCAGCTCCTTGATCTGTCGCTTGACCTCCTTGATGTCACTTCCCAGCGGACCGAGTCGGGCGAACCGATCCTCCGCCTCCTCGAGGAATCGCTGCAGATCGGCCAGCGTGCCGTGGAACTCCATGGCTTTCTCCATCGCGTCTATCAGGTTCTCCTCGCGGCGCGCGTACAGCGCCGTGACGTTGTCCCAGGCCTGGTCGAGGTCCTCGATGTGCTTGCGCACCTCTGGCTTGTCGGGCTCGCCGCACAGTCCCATCAACTCGTGACCGGACTGGCGCACCTGATCCACATCGGGTTTCGTCTGATCGATCTCCTGGCGAATCTCCTGCAGCGCGACCTGCTGCTGCTCGATGGCCGTGGGCTGGGCCGCCGGCGGTGCCTGTGCCGCCAGGGCGTCCTGCAGCTCGGCGAGCGTTGTCATGATGCCGCCGAGCTCCGACCAGAACTTCTCTGCCACTTGAAGCGTGTCATCGAGGCTCTGGCCGCGGTCAGACGTCGAGCGCTGCACGTCCGCCCACAGTTTGTTCAGCTTCTCGAGCTTGCGCTTGATGTCCTTGACGGCGGGGTCCGCGCGGTTGGCCGCCTTGCTGATCACGTCGCTCGCGGCCTTCTTCACGGCGGCGAACGCTTCGGAGCGCTGCGCCAGCTCGTCGGCCAGCGCCGCGTTATCCTCCATCTGGTCGCGCAGCTTAGCCGGGTGGGCGCTGATAGGTTCCGCCGCCTGTACCTGCTCTGCCGTGTTGGCGAGGGCACGCAGCATGCCCTCCAACTTGTCGGAGAACTGGGCGGACTCTTGCAGCGCCTGTTCGAGCGCCTGTTGTCGAGCGCGCAGCTCGGCGCGTAGGGCGGCGTATCGCGCGTTGTCGCTGTCAAGGATCTCCTGCACCTTGCTGGCCTCCTCCTCGTTACAGAGTCTCATCAGGGCCTCGCCCGTCTTGTTCAGTTTGTCCACCAGCGGCTTGTGCTCGTTGATGCTCTGGATGAGCAGCTCGTTGCGGTCTTGTTGCACGGCGATGAGGTCGGCCCTGAGCGCCGGCATCGGCAGCATGGAGACCTGTTGTTCGGCCTCGTCGAGCCAGCTCACCAGGCCGGCGTGGCTGTCGCGCAGATGTTCGGCCAGCGGCAGCGCCTGTTCAAGCGCAGACAGTCGGTCCGCCGAGAGAGCCGCCACCGTCTCCGTGATCTCGCGCAGCTCCTCGATGCGCTCCCTGATGGTCGCGGCATCCTCGTGCTGGCCGTTCTCCCGGATCACCTTTTTCGCACTGGAGACGAGCTCGCGCACGCGACCTCGCTGACCTGCGATGTCGTCGTTGAGGGCGCGGTGCTCACGCAGTTGCACGCGGATGACCTCGGGCTCGCTGCTCGGAGGCTCGGCCTCGCGCAGCTGTCCGTCGGCCTCGCGGAACCACTCCAGCAGGTCTTCGATGTCACCGATGACCTCGAGCGAGCGCTGTTTGCTCAGCTGGATGCGCTCGGCGCGGCGCTGGATTTGCTCGGCTATGGCGTCGAAGCGTCGGTTGACGCGCGTCACCAAGCCCTCGACAGTTGCGGCTCCGTCTCCCGGCGACAGTTGGCATAGTTTCGGTCCAATGGCATTCATTCTGTCGAGCAATGGTCGGTACTCGCCGATCTCCATCTCGAGTCGGATGATCTCCTCCTCGCGGGGTTCGGCCGACTGCAAAGCAGTCTCTGCACCCTGCATCCAGTCCATCAGGCGGTTGTGGCTGTCGTGGAACTGCTGGACCAGGGGTAATGCCTCCTGAGCGCGGTGCAAAAGCTCCGAGCCGCGGGACACGAGTTCGTTGTAGCGTCGCTGCAGAGAGTCCAGTTTGTCCTTCAATTGGAGAGCTTCATCTCCGGAGATGTGTGGCATCAGATCATGACCAGAGTCGGTGGTACTGTCGACTTCGCTCTGCCTCGAGGCAAGTTCCTCACTTAATACGGCGAGGTCTTCCATCTGTGTTAGTAAACGCTCGGTATGAACCGCAAGCACGCGGTACTTTCCAAGACGACTGTCCATGCTCTCCATCCAGGCTTGCAGATCTTGGTAGGTGAGGACCAAGTGCCTCAGACCCTGCTTCGAGCTCTGGAGCAGCGCCGCGAGGGCCTCGGATCTTTCGACGAGGGCAGCGTATCTCTCGGCGACCTCCTGGAGTTTGTCGGCCAGGGCCGTTGCTTCCTCCTCGCCGACGAGGCTCGTCAGCGTCCTCGCGATGTCGGTGAGTTCGGTGAAACCAGATTTCTTCGATAGAATGTCCTTATGAAGTTGATTGTGCTCGGCGATGCGCTGCTGGATCTTCTCCTCGTCCGTGGGCACCAGTTCCATGTCGCGGATCTTCTTCTCGGTCTTGTCCAGCCAGATGGCCAGGGGCATCAGCTTGTCTTGGAATTCCTTGGCCACGGTCATGGCGCGCTCGAGGGCGCGCATACGCTCGGCGGCTCCCTCGCACAGATTGTCGAATCTGCCCTTGAGATTCTGCAGCTGCTTCTCGATAGCCTTACGCTCTTTTGCGTCGGCACCGGCTGCCACTTCCTGGCCCATGTTGTACAACGAGGACATGGAATTTTGTCGGTCGAAGAGCATTTTGTTCAAGAATTTCTGCTCCTGCAGTTGAGCCTTGACGACCTTGAAATCGGAAGAGGGCGGTTTTTGATTCGCGACCATTTCTTCCGTGTCGGCTAGCCATTTTTCCAAGCCGTCCAGGGCCTCCTGGAATTTGCCCGATTGAAGTAGACCTACGTCGAGCTTGCGATCGCGATCGTTAAGCTGAAAATGAAAAATAATTATAATAAAACTGTTAACTCGCCGATCGAGTACTTGACACGAGCTTAATTGAGCTACTACGAACCTTCTCTTTCAAAGCGTTCCATTTCTCGTTCATCTTGTCCAAATCCTTCTCGATGCTGTTGGTACTGACATCGCGTCCGGCGGTTTGAATGAGTGTCTGACCGAGGGTGTTACATTCGTCCACATCTCGAGCTAATGGCTCGATTCTATGGGACTTGAGCGATCTGAAATCGTCTTGCTGCATGCGGATGGACTCGACCTCCGAGCCGACGGGTTTGAACTTGCTGATCTGTTCGTAGACTTTGTTGATCTCGTCCATGACGTCGGTGTACGTATTCCAGAACTGCGTCAATCTGTTTAGAGTACTGTTCAGGTCTTCCTCGCGATTGCGAGCGCGCTCGTCAAGCTTGGCGAGCTGCTTCCTCAGCGACTCGACTTGATCCCTCGTGGCTATGGCATCGGCGGCGAAACCTGAATCGACGAGGTTCTCGCCGCTCTTGACTAGCTTGCTAACTTCGTCGGACAGTCTGTTGATTCTGCTCATCAAAGCTCGGGTCTTCTCGATTTGCTCGCGAACGACTCTTATCTCGCGGCCAGGTGGTCTCATGCTGTCCAGTTCGTTCTCTAAGCTAGCTAATTCCTGACTGAGGTTTCTCAGAATGTCGGTGAATTGAGCAACGGCAGTGGCCGCGCTCTGCAGTTCGTTGTACCTGTCGTCCAATTTGGCTTGCAGATCTTCGATGCGATAGACTATGTGATCGACTTCGTCCTGCAAGTGAGTAGCGTCTACTCCTTGCTCGCCTGCCTTGTGTACCAAATCCGTAGCCTGCTGGCGTACTGCGGCGAGCGGTCTCTTTAGAGCCACAGTTTCTTCTCGCAAGTTCTGCAATGGAATTAATAATAATTAAAAATTATACACTAAGACGTCGTTCGTAACTTGTGGAAATTTTAAACTGAGCCTACCTTAATTCGATCGAGAAGTTTCGGATCCTTGGCAGCTCCTCCAAGTGCATCGTGGGAGGCGAGTTTGTCCTCGCAACGCTGCAGTGCATGTTCTAATTCCCGCAAGTTATCGTTGAAATCTTGCAAATGCCTGACAGTATCCTCCAGCGATTGCATTCGATCCAGCAGATCTGTGAAAGAGACAAAATAATCGGTTTAGAATATTCACTGACAAACATTTATGCTGATTTAAACTGAATATAATATGAAGCCTTACCATTATTTAGTTTATTCCAGCGCGTTTTCATCGCACCGAGTTCGTTCTTAACAACATCCTTGTCAATGTCGCATGCAGAGACGAATGTTTCACCGAGCGTGTTATTGTTCTCAAATTCACCAGATTTCTTCCAGACGTCGTTCCTGAAGGTAGAGAGCTCCTTCAATTGTTTCTCAATTTCTTTCCGTTTGAACGAGGTCGGTTTTAGACTTTCAAGTTTGTCCTCGGATATCCTCAGCCAAGGCAGGAAGGCGTCTTGCGCCCTGTAGTATTTCTTGCAGTGCTCTAAGCAAGTTTGCAGTTTGGTCTGACGCTCAAGTGTATCCTTCTTCAGACGGTCCCACTGCGATTGCATTTTATCAAGGTCGCGTTGCAGAGCCCTGTTCTCTACTTTCTGGGATCTGGCTAGTATGTCTCGTCCTTTGTTCAGAAGCATAATAACTTCGTGCTCTTTGCTCATTACGTTCCTGTAGATTGGCTGAAAAATTAAGTGAAAAAATTAAATATACACAAGACATTTGAATAAAAAAGTTCGCTAGATAAAACAGAATAAAATAGCTGTTTATTATTTATTGTACATACAATGATTTAAAAAAAATTATTCTGAAATTGTTAGTACTTTAAAACAAATTTGTTCAACTTCAAACTATTTTTAAATGGTATATCTGCTAATTATTCGTACCCCGTTAAATAACAGTTATTCACTTTTTATTCTAAATTTCACAAGAATATGGAAACAAAAGTATTCACTTTAATTATTATGAAATTCACTATAAAATAAAAATACCAAAGCAGCATATGTGAGAGAATAAATAGATAAAAATCTTACCTCATGATGATCAAGTTGTTGTTGCAAGATTTCTCGATTAGCAGAGACCAACAGTTTCTCGGACATGTTGCCAAGTTCATCGGCGAGCCATCCCAGAGTCTTGCTGCACGAGGCTTCGAACTGCCTTCCGTCTCTGAGGTTACCCTCGATCTCAGCCTTTCTGTGATCGAGCTTCTTCTGCAAATTGCTGTAGAGTTTGCCCACGGAAGCGAGTTTAGCCTGGATGTCCGACTTGGAGGCCGGGTCGCTCAAGACTTCGCAGAGCTGCGCGCCGGCAGCCTCCGCGTCGGCCAGAAGCGGCCGCTGGCCCTCCAGTTGCCTCTCGAGATTCTCGACCTTGCGCAGCTGCTCCTCCGGATCTTTGTCGAGGGGCAGATCGTCCAGGTTGTCCGAAATGCCTTGCAGGGCATCGCGGAGTCGGTTGAGACTGGCGTCGAACTCGCGACTGGTGTCGACGGCGTCGCCGAGGCTCTGGGCGCGCTCCTCCAGCCGGCTGAGCTGCTCGTTCCATCGCTGCAGTATGCTGTCGTGTTTCTGCTTGATCTTCTGGCCGTCGGGCGAGTCGCGCGGCACTCGGTCCAGCACGCTCTTGCCGACCTCGACCAGGTGGCTGAGATGCGGCTGTTGCGTCCTGAACTCCTCGCGGAGGACCTGCACCTGCTGCACTTGACTGGCGACCATGCGCGGATCCGAGGAAATCGGACCCAGAGCGCCGAGCATTCTTTCCTTGGCGACGAGCCAGGAGTGAAGTCCCTCGTAGGTGTCGTAGAACTCCTTTATGTCCTCGAGGAATTGTATGCGATCTTTGCAGCGGTCCGAGATCGATTTCCAACGGCCGGCGACCTCCTCGAGCTCGTCGGTCAGAGCGTCGACGCCGCTGGCGCCTACCTTGCGTCTACAGAGGTCGCGAACTTGCGATTTGGTGCTTTCGAGGAGAGATTGCTTTTCGTACATTTCTTCGATTATGGCCTTGATCTGCTTGGCCGTCTTGTCGGACTCCTCCTTGCTCACTGGAATTACGTCCTTGGGTAGCTGCCGTTGGATCTGCCGAGAGAAAATTTCACATTTAGTTATTTGTGTTTATACGCGAAGCAAGTCTTTACAAAAGTTTGATTTATTTAATGACCTTGTCCAGGAATTGCGATAGTGTCTTTAAGTTATCCAAATACTTTCTCAGCTCTTCCCTGATGTTGTCGAGCTCGGTCTGGCGATCGGTCAGCCTGACTCCAAGGAGCCCGTAACGATTGTTGATTTCGGAGAGCTGCTGCTGTACCGGCGACAGCTCCTCCAAGTGGAAGCCGTCTTGGCTGGAGCGTCGGCTACTAAAGCCACTGCTACCACCTGGGGAGACCGGACTTTGAACTCCATAGGACTTAGTAGGGGAAGGTGAACGGCCATCTTGTGACATACGTCGTACTACAAAAAGCAATTAAACATAAACAAAGCCACTCGTGATGCACCGTGCTGAAAGTGGAATGCTCGGGGAAAAATGTTTTGCTTGTGCAGTGATCAGATTAAACGATTTTATGATGAGCAATGTGAAAAAAGATTAATAAGTTAAAAGCAAACTGTATGATTTATTTTCTATCTTCTTCATCTTTGTTAACGGATCATGCCTGTCTAACCTATACGTCTAATCTTTTGAGAAAATCCTCTAATTATTAAAAAGGTGAATGTTTATATAATTTTTTATGAACTTTTCATGAAATGTTTTTTGGTTTTGCTATTTCTGCACTTTTCTCTGGGTTGTAGCACATTTAAAATTGTTAATTTCACTTCATAAATGAGCAGAAATGATAACAGTAAAATGAATTTATTCCATCTCCACAATGAATTTATTCCCAAAACGCAAAAATTAAATAGTTAATTATTCCTTTAGTTGAACAATAAACTAATAAATGTTTGTAACAATGACAGGCATGTCCCCTCAACCCAGAACAAATTGAAAGAAGATGTAACGCAGGGCAGAATACCCTCCTTTTATCAATAAAAAAATATGAAACGTACGTGGGCTTGTAATATTTGGTCTCTTAGTCGGGCTGCTGCTTCCGCGACGCCTTGTCGGACTGTCGCTACGCTCCCTAATCAAATTGTCGTAGGCAATTCCAAGTTCGTTGACTTTGTCGATGGTTATGCCGTAATCGCGATACTCCTTCTGGATGGGTTTGAGCTCCTCGAGCTGCTGCTTGTTCTTCTCTAGATCAACGGCCACGGGCTGCAGACGGTTCACTTTGTTCTCCGTGCGGTTCAGCCAGTCTATCACCTGATCGCGCAGCTTCTCGTAAGCGGTGAGTCGCTCGGCGCGCGACTTGCTCAGCCGTTGCTTCTCGTCGAGCAGGTTGCTCAGTTCCTTCCACTGCGACTCGATGGCCTTGACCTTGTCCCTGATGGAGGCGGCGTCGGTGATGTCCTTCTTGGCCGTCAGGTTCTTGCCGTTGCGGATGAGGTCCTCGTAGTTGGGACGCTGATCCTCGCGCTTGTCCAAGAGCTGAGCCATCTTTGCCTCGTACTCCGAGATGTCGAGCTTGCTCAGATCGCGGGACTCGAGCAGCTCGATCATGTGGGCGTACCAAGTGTCGAACTTGGCGCTCTCGGTCAAGAACTCGTGGAGCGCCTGCGCCACCTCCTCGAGGAACTCGCCGCGACGCAGCGATTTGTCCAGCAGCTTCTCGAATCTGCTCTGCACGTCCTTGAGCTTGCCCTCGGTGCGTTTCGCGACCCTGGCGTTGCTCGAATTCAGAAGCAGTTCCTGAGCGATGTTGCTCACTGCCTCGACGCTCGCGCGGTGGCTGTCGATGTCGGCCTGGAGCAGCCGCTGTTCTCGTTGCTGCTCCTCCAGTCGGTCTTTCTGTAAGCTGGCTGGACGCGCTTGGTTCCTGAAAGGGAAAAGACAGAATGAGTGGCAAGTAATGGTATACATATACGATATATAATAATGTGTTCTTTTCTGTTTTATAATAATGTGCACCGATACTATTTCCTCATAAAATTTACAAGAAAATCATTGCAATTTTTATGAGATTCGCGTAAAAGTCGCGGAGATGGTTACATAAATTTCTTGAGAAAAATTCTCTCACAAGGAGAGTGTATAGATGATAATAGAGATTTCAATAAAACTGTAGGTACACTTTTTTTTATTTCAAAATATTAAGGTCTAAAGCTCAAAATTAATGTTACTTCATTAATTGACGGCAACTCCGATCCCATAAAACCGGAATATTCAATAAAAATCAATAGGGACAATGGCGTAAGTATAATTGACAGATAATAAGTTATCGTCAAATAATGAAACCATCTCGGAAACCACAGTTAGAGTTTCTTTAACATTTTCACTGCTACATGTACCAAAAATAAATCATGACTTTTCCAACGTATCTAGTCGAAATTTTCTTGCTTAAAAAAAGTACAAATAAATATTATAAGTATTTACAGCTTAGAATGTATATATAAATGTACAACTTTTATAGCATAGTTTATAAACAGTTATTTCTACAACAGAGGAAACACCTTAAAATTCATAAAAATATGTAACGCTGAAGGAAAACGCTACTTCTTTTAATAAAAAATACTAAAAAACTTGATTCTCAGATACGCTGGTAGCAGTGAGTGTTAAAGTTCGCAAGCCAGTTATCCTTGCGCTTTTCAGTATTTATCAATACGATTAGATGAAATTAGCGCGGTCGCTCACTTGAATTGGCTCTCGGCGGCGTTGAGCCAGGCCACGAGATTGTCGAGTGCGTCCTGCACGCCCTGGCACTGTACGAGGGCGGCGTCGAGCTCCTGGCACTTGTCGGCCAACGCGGCGCTCAGCTGTCTGTACTTGTCCTCCACAGCCCGTACGGGCTCCTCGAGCTGTCCGGCCTCGCTGCCGGTCAGCTGGCCCTCGAGCGAGCGCAGCAGCGCCTGCAGGGCCGCCCTCGCGTTCTCCACGAGGCGCTCGTTCGCCAGCAGCTCGGAGTACACGGCCTTGGCCTTGGCCAGCTGCTCCTCCACCTGCTTGGGCTCGGGCGCCACCGCCTCGCCGAGGCTGCGGTGCGCCCTGGGCTCCAGGTCCCTCAGCCAGCTGGCCGCCTTCTCCAGGGCGTCGCGGTAGTCGCGCTGCCGGCCGCCCAGGCCCGAGAGCCTGTCCGACAGGGCGTTGGCGCGCGCCAGCAGCTCCTTGTACTGCGTCGTCACGAGGGAGACCTCGCTGCGCACCGGCGAGTCCTGGCTGGAGATGGGCTCCTTGTGGGAGAGTCGCTGGGGCAGGCTAGTGCGGAACTCGTTGAGGAGTTGCAGGTACTCCTTGCCCTCGTCGACGAACTTCTGGGCGGCCATGGTGATGAAGCGGAGGTCCGCCTGGTGGGCGATCACGTCGCTGATGAAGTCGCGACTCGCGTCCGCGCTGCTCGTCAGCTTGTTCAGGTCGCTCAGCGAGCGCTCCTTGTCCTCGAGCACGCGCCATGATTTGTCCAGCCAGCTGGCGAAGGAGCTTACTTCGTTCCTGAAAAGCACAAAAAAATGCGATTATGGTTAAGGAAAAGGTTGTATTTACTTGTGTATCTTACACATGTTTACCGACAATTACGATTTTTCATTGTATTAATTCAATTTTTTTAATAATGTTGATTATTGATGCACATTTTTTAAAGACTAGTGAATGTACATCTGACCTAAATTAGTTCATTTTAAAATTTATTCAATGAAAGAAAAAGAAATTTGCAATGACGATCGATATAAGAAACTGTTTCTTCAAGCAAATGGAATAAATATATTTTCTCTATACTCCATGCTCTGTAAAGTATTTATGGGTGAATTTTAATTTTCTCAGTTTTTAAAAAAGAGAAAGTACTTTACAGAGTGGTAGACAACATCATCTCTCCTTCAATGGATAAGGAGTATATTTTGCAATTTGTAATTCTACTCTCATCATAAAAACGTCAGTTTTATTTTAATAAAAAATTTCACTTATCGAAAAAATTTAAGGCTTACTCTTAAAAAATATTCACGGAGTTAACTTGAAAAATATTGCACTTTTTCGGAGTATCGCTCACGAATAAGAAAAAGAATTAAAAGAAGACACGTACATTATAATTTTGTGAATTTAAAGAAAAATAATTTTTTGAACTGTACTCTATATTTAAGAATGAATCAGACATCTTGAGTGCCTTTGCAAATGCAGAAAAAAATGTGCTCGAATTAGCTAAGAATCCACGCAAGAATCGAGTTAAAAAGCAATTCGCCGAAAAGGAGTGATTCGGTCATCGGTCGCTCGTGAAGAGAAACCTCTCGATTCCCGCATCTCCCTAATCACCCATCCACTCACTTGAACTTGGTGAGCTCATCCCTGGCGGCGGTGAGCCGCCTGAGCAGCCTGTCGGATCGCTCGGCGGCGCGCTCGAAGCGGCTCTTGAGCGAGCGTCCGTTCTTCTCGAGGCTGGAGATCTCGTCGCTGGAGAGGACGTCGCTGCCGGTGAGTACGACCTGGCGCACCTGGTCCAGGCAGCTGGATACGGGCCGGCCGTGCGCCTCGACGTCCTCCTTCACCTGCTTCAGGCTGTTGATCTGGTTCCTCAGCTCGTCGAGGTCCTCGTTCACGACGTCCTGGTGGGCCAGCTTGTCCTCCACCTCGGCGATCCATTGCAGCAGCTTGCTGAGCGTCTCATCGCACAGCTTGTACTTCTCCTCGACGGCTTGCTACAACGAGATCGGGAGTTGAGAGGAGGTCGGCCGGGGGCGGCGGCTTCGCCGGCGGAGGGGTCGCCACCTTACCACTGGTCGGACCCTCGCGCCGATTTAGTGGCTTACGATTAAAATTAAGCTTATACGGCATACCTCACACATGCAAGCACAACACACAGAGTAAAGAGTGTACAGAGTGTAACCAGTCGGTACTTTAACAGAGTACAGCTTTAATTTATCTGCGAGAACTGCATATCGGCTGTATGGGCCTTTTTCGAAAATATGCAGCACGAAGCAGCGAGAAGACAGAGACACAGAGAAAGAAAGAGCCTCGTGCGAGGCCTTTTTTTTTTTATTTTCTTTCAAGCAAATAAATTAAAACGCAATGTCGTTTGATGTAGTAGATGTAAAGAGAGTCATGTGGACATTTGTGGATGATGTGTTGATGTATGTATGAAGAATATATTTTTTTATGAATAAATACGTAATCACACCTGAAAAAATAAATCTTTTAACATATGATTGGTTGTACAATTGTAGAATGTATAAAAAGTAGAATAAAAAATGCATTATTATGTAAAAGTTGAAGAGACATTTCTTCGTCTCTCATACTTACTCTCATGCAAATGAGATGCATAAAATGTGAAGAAATGTCTACTTTTGTGCAAAATATTATGTTTTTAATAAGATCCTTATGAAGAAAGAACTCGAGTACTATTTAGATAAGACTGCAAGACTGTAGGCGAGATCAAATGATATATACCTTGTTCATGCAAGAGATGTATGAATGTATGACTTGGTAAAATGGCTGGGCAAAGTGGTACACATAGATTTTAATAAATTAAAAATTTTTGATCATTTTAAAAACATAATACTGCCGCTAAATAAAGTAAATAAAAATTTAATTTCACTGTCTCGTGAGACGTTGAACAATTAATAGTTAATTTGTGAGTAAATTAATATAATTTATACATAATTATCGTAATATTGTATTGAAATAAATTGTAGATCTCGTAATGATTGGGATGCTTATTGGAAAATTAATTAATTATAAATTTTATCGTAAGTAAAGAAAAAGTAATGGATTAACTTAAACATGAATGAGTAAATAATTATTATCCAATGGAGGAATTAGCGTTGCTGATGCGATAAAACGAATAAACGAATGCTGAATAGTCAAATGAGTTTTAAGTAAATTTCGGTTCAAGCGAATGTTTTACGAATAGCGAGTTAGGTGACCCAGTTACAAAAGATGCAGTACTTAGTATTAAGTATACATTCGACGAGCTCGCACGGCCGTCGATGCGCCGGTAGCTCGTGTACACAGTTACAGCGCGTGTACACGTAGAATTGATAAATGTTCTTCATGTTCAGTGGTTAGTTCAGTTACGTTAAGTAGAATAATTGAAGTAAAGAAATTTTATCGATTTTACTTTTTTGTTGCTAGAAGAATGCCCATGTTAAAATGATAAAATAAGCACTCTACGCATGACACTAATATACGTATGAAAGTGTCATGTATATACGTATTTACTTAACAAGGTACACTGTAAAAAAAGTAAAAAAGTTATAAACACGAGACAGAAAACACTGTTTAAGCAAGCATCTAGATATTAGACACTTTTGCGAAAGGTGGTTCTATGCTTTTGGATAACACAGATCGGTCCTCTGATTCATTGCTGCATTCTGATCAGAGAATAAACCACCCCATGCGTATTTTCTCTGATTTAAGATTGGTGTATAGGACCATGCGGGCCCGAGGTCGTTAAGCTCTGCAAAATGCTTGCAAAATTCTTTTTTTTTTTTTCTTTCAGAAGAAGTGCGACGCCAGGTTTTTAATTTCTTTTCCTCTGAGAGAGAATACAAGTGAGATGTAAAGCAGTCTAAAATCTGATTTCGTACTTCAACTTTGCTTCCTCTTACAAATAGCACACGGTTAAAAATATAAAAGACCTCTAAAGAAACATACAAAAACCCTAGAGATTTGGTAAGCAAATGCAAAAAAATCCGAAACCTGCGAATGCAAGCTCATAACAGGAAATGACCATCAACGTTGCTTGATAACTTACCCTAGCTTCAGCGGCGAGAATATAACCATGATCCAAGGCCTTGAGGAAGTCGATACTCTTTCCTTGGTTATCTTCGATAAACGTCCCCCCAATCGAATCGATTCTTCCATCGCTAATTGCTTCTAGCAAGCTTTTGATAGTGCCGTTTTCGGGGTCTTTAATTACAGTCGTCGACGGCTCTACTAAACCAGATTCTAACGCTTCGGCAAGAGTGTATCGCCTGCGATCGGGAAGCTTACTGATTGCGAACGGATCGTGAAAGCTGCCTAAGGTTGAGTTGTACAAACCGAATTCTAGCGCCTCTATGAAGGATAAGCCTTCGTTGTCAGTGACTAACAAACTTAATTCGACTGCTCTCGATAAGTTATAGAGTTTCGACGTGGCAGTGTCGAGTACACTTCCCTTCTCCGCGTCCATTATACCCTTACGGAATGCCTCTGTTAACCTAACAAGTTTCTTTTTCTGAGAATCTTTAATAAGGGCAGAATCGGGATCGATTACACCGAGGTTTACAGCTTCTTTCAAACTGAGGACTTCTTTGGTTTCGGGATCTATCAACTTCGCGGTTTCTAAAATTAAACTATTACTTTCGACTGCTTCATTAAATGTGAGGGGTTTCTGTAAATACAACGTAACGTCTTCAAAGCGTATTAATCGAGATGGAATTGTAGTTGATTTCGGTTCAACGCCACCTCTCTTTGTCGGATCGACTAGTTCTGAATTCAAGGCGTCAATGAGCGTAATGAAATTTCCAGAGCGAGGGTCTTTTACCACGACTGTTTGTGGATCAATAAGATTGTATTTAATAGCTTCTTCTATACTGCATTCTTGAATAGTTTTATCAGGTGAGGCTTTTTGCATGTCTGCCGATTCCCTACGGACGAGTTTTTGGGTTAAAGGTTTATCTACATTGACTAGTAATCCTCTTTCCAAAGCTACATCGATAGAATATGAACGTTTTGTTTTCGGATCAAGAACATGGCCTTTAAATACGTCAACACTACCATCTTGAATACCTGCAGTTAAAGACTTTATTTGGCCAGTATTAGTGTCCTTTAAGATAGTTGTTTCAGGATCAATAAGTTTAGCAGCAATAGCTTGATTTAAATCGTAGTACTCGTTTATTAAAGGATCAATGAATTTTCCATTTTCACTTTGGTATAATAAGCACTTAACAGCTTCTTCTATAGAAAGAGGCTTTTTATATGGCACGATGAGACCTTCCTTTCTGGCTTCGTTTAAATTTAAAATTTTGGAGCTGTTAGGAACGTTGTATGTTCCTCGTATATTATCAATTAGACCGACGGAAATAGCTTCTCCTAATAAAATATATTGATTATTACTAGTATCTTTCACCAGAGATATTAATGGATTTATGAGTTCTTCTTGACAAGCTTCAGAAAGAGTAAGCTTCTTCTGACTTGCCGGATGAGTGAAACATGAAGTTGTTGGATCGTACATGTTCATAATTAAGGTATCATATAAACTGAAACTTGCACTTTCAATGTCAACAATTAAGCCGAGTTCTAACGCTAAAGACAAAGGTATGGAACAGTTAGCTCCAGGTTCTTTAAATGTACCCAATCTTCTATCTACAACTCCAGTTCTGCAGGTTTCTGCTAAAGACAAAAGTCGTTCAGCCCGTACGTCCCAATAGCAAGCCAACGTAGGATTGATTATAGATTTTCGCATTGCTTCATGAAGAGTAACTGTTCTACCATTATTCGGGTCAATAATTTTACCAGTCTGGTCATCATATAAGCCCTGATGAATAGCACGTTGCAATGAAACTGCCGCTTTGTTATCAATAATCAGTCCAGTTTCATAAGCGTTTCGCAAAGACATTTCGGCATTCTCTGCGTTACTGTCTTTAATGTTTCCAGTAGTGCCATCAATCAAACCCATATGAATTGCATCAAGAAGAGAGTATTTTTTCTGAAAACCGGAACTAGTGTCTTTTACAATAATGGAATCTGTATCAATTAAATGCTTCTCAATTGCTCCCAATAAAGTCAAATGTGCTCCACTCTGAGGATCCATAAATTTGCCCGTTTTGTCGTTGAAAATACCTTTTTCAAAAGCCTCGCTCAAACTCATGGGCCTTCGTGTCTCCACTAGTAAGCCGTGCTCAAATGCTTCATGAAAATCAATAGGTTCTCCTTTACTATTTGTGATCTTTCCTGTTTTAGGATCAATAACACGGTTTTCCATAGCTTGTACAAACGTTATAATGTTCCCTTGTGTATTACATACAATAGCAGATGATGGATCAATAATTCCCTTTTCAATGGCACGATCTGCAGGGAGCTTCTCTTTTGTCTCAGGACTTATAAATTGACCGGTAACTGGATCGTAAAATCCTTTAAAAACAGCTTCAGGCAAAGATATTTTACGCTCTACGGGAACGACTATTCCTCTGTCTACAGCATCAGTTAATGTCATCAGATTTCCAGTAGATGGATCAACTGCTGTCCCTAATTTTGCATCGATAAGTCCACGTTTAATAGCATCTCCAAGGGATATTATATCTCCAAACCGAGGCTCTTTAATAGACGGTCCATCCGGACTGATAAATCCTTTATTTATGCTTTCTTCTAAACTAAGAACTTCATTTTCAATTTTAAACATACCTGTATTTGAATCGTAAGATTGATGTGCTAAAGACTCTTGGAGAGTCCAAGGTTTATTTGTACTCAAAATGTAACCTTTTTCGTAAGCGATGTCTAAAGTCATTGGATAGGGATATTTTAAGATTCCTTTATCTAAATCTAAGAGTTTTAAATTTGTCGCTTCATCTACAGATATATTTTTATCATTTCTTTCGTCTTTTATTGTTATTGTTTGTGCATCAATATAACCGGTTTCTATGGCTTCTTTAATCGTTATTTCGTCTCCAGTCATTGGATTAAGAACGAGTCCCGTTCTAGGGGAATAGTACTCTTGAACAATAACATCTATTAAATTTGGCAAAAATGGAGTTGTAACAATTAAACCCTTTTTAAGGGCTTCGACAATTGAAACAAGATTTCCAGCTTTCGTGTCTCGTAAAAGTCCAGTTTTTGGATTTAATAATTTCACAGTAAGAGCATCCTCCAATGAAATAAATGAGCCAACTTTTGTGTCTTGACACTCTGTAATGAAAGCATCTACAATACCTCTACGGACGGCTTCTTCAATATCAATTTGTTGACTCGTAAAAGGATCATGAATTTTTCCTGTTTCGGGTAGATAAAGCTCTTTTCTTACAACTGCTTCTAGAGAAATTGGTTTACGAAGTCGAGGTAGAATTAATCCTTTGAGGAATGCCACTTTCATATCAGTTTCTGCTTTCGTTTCAGAATTAACTATAATGCCTTTATCAAAATCAATAATACCAGCTTCTGCAGCTTCACTCAAAGGCAAAATTTCATCTGTAGTTGGATTTCTAATGCTGATGGTTTTCATATCAACAAGTCCATTTTTAATAGCATTAGTCAATTCGATCGTTTGTCCAGAATTAGGATCTCTAAAGTTTCCTGTGATGGGATCGCAGATACCGGAGTCTACGGCTTCTTGAATAGACAAATCCAGAGCTTCTTCAAAAGGTAGTGGCTGTTTTTCTAAAATCCAACCATATTTAATCGCATCGAAAAATGGTATTTTCTTTCCATTTTTAGGATCTACCATATAACCGGTAAATCTATCAACTAAAGGTTTTTCTATGGCTTCTCGTAAAGTAATATATCTATCTTGCTTTGATAAGTCTTTTACCCAAATATTATCTGGATCGAAAATTTCTAATCCAAGAACAAATTCTTGGAAAGAAACAATATCACCGCTTTCTGGATCCAAAAATCTTTCATTTTGTAAATCGTATGCACCCTCATCAGCTAGCATTTGAGGTGTGAGGTCTTTTGAAATAGCAATTTTCATTTTTGGTTTATCTCGAACAATATAAATTTTAGTCCTCGATACTATTTCAATAGTTTCGGATAAAGCAATTCTGTTTTGTTCTAATGCTTCCTGCACTGTAAACGATAATTCCTTATCAGCTTTTGCTATTTTACAATATTTTGGATCAATCCTTTTATTTTCTATAGCTTCAACTAACGTAGTCACTAACGGCTGGATGAATTCTGTTGATTGGAATGTAGTAATTTCTTGCATTTGTGATTGTGGTGATTGTTCGCGTATTGGAGATATTTCTAATTTTGTTATTTTTGCATTCGAAATATCTGTTTCACTGTTTGGGAATTCTTTTGATGAATTTTCTGGCGACTTTTCTGTCGATGTGTGTTTTTTAACCGCGTTCACAATAGCTTTTCCGGCTAAATAGGGTGCTATCACTGGAGCTGCTAATACTGAGCACAAACCTATCTTAGCTGCCTCTGCTATAGATATAAAATTACCTTGTTTATCTTTTATTTTACCAGTTTTCGAATCCAAAACCCCTTTTTCAATGGCTTCAACAGCAGTCATAGGTTTTGATTCTTCAATATCGTATACAACTAAATTATTATCAATCATTTCAAGATTTACTGAATCTGTTACATCACATGGTATTCTATTTTTGGGATCTTCAAATTTACCTGATGTATCATCGCATACTGCTTCAACTTCTTCTGATAATGTTGTTTTTTCATTTGGAATATCTTTTAGTAATGTTGGATCTACTACTGCTGTCGATTGTTCTATATTAGAATCGTTGTAAGATCCAGCACTCGAATTTTTAAGAGCTTTTGATACTGAATTATCAATCGCAATTTCGTTATTGTCGTGTAAATTTTGTAATTGTTCTTTAACTTCGGGTTCTTCTGTACCCTTTTTATGATCTGATATATTCAATGTAGTGATATTTTCACCATTATTTATAATTAAATTACCATTATCGGTTTCTTCAGAAACAGGCATTAGAGAACTTAATTCGGGAAGATTACTGTGAAGTTCTTCGTCATTTAAAATTGAGTTTGGTAAGACCATTATACGATTAGCATTGACAGCTTGTTCAAGTGCCATTCGTTCACCAGTAACGGGATGAATGCATTCTTTTGTCTCAAGATCAATTAATCCTTGTTGTAAAGCAACATTAAAAGTCATACCAACTGGAGGTATACTGTGATCGTTGGTCTCATCAGGTGATTGAAATACATTAGATTGTGTAGCTTCTATTAAATTCATGGGTTGATCGAATGCTGTAACAATACCTGAATTCTCATTAATTATTCCTTTCTCAATAGCTTCTTTGAGCGTCAACTTGTTTCCGCTGGAATCCACAATTTTCGAAAAAGGATCGACAATATCACATAATATAGCCTCGTGTAAACTAAGTTCTGATGCAGTTTCTGGATGAATAATTTTATTATCAGTATTTAAGAGACCTTGATCATAAATTTCAGGAATAGAGAGACTTTTGACTAAAGGTACAAGCAGTTGAGCACTATTAGGTTCAATAATGCCTCGATCAAGTGCTTCTTTAATATTTACAATGTCACCTCTTTGAGGATCTATAATTTTTCCTTCATTTGGATTAATTTTATTACTATTAATGGCTTCAATTAGTGACATCGGCTCACCTTTTTCGTCAAAGTATTTGCTTTCCAAAATGTTTGCCGTTTCGTGGTTAATTAATCCGCTTTGCAAAGCTTCACTCTGCTTTATGATTTTCTTTTTCATTTTTTGCAAAACAGGTTTAGCTTCTCGATCCGGACTTTGTGAAACTGATCTAGCATTACCAATGGTAACTTTGTATTTTGGTTCTGTAGTTACGCGTAATCTTGTTTGATCGCCCAAAGAAAGATCAACGTCATCTGCAGAAGATGAACCATTCTTATTTAAAGCTTCTGCTTGTATTTCTTCTTGATCATTTGGTAAAATCATTTCATGACTGTCTATAGATTCTATGGTGTCACTCTTCGGAATATTATATTTCGGTTCGATTTCATGTGAAATGTCATCAGATTTTACTAACCCTCGCTCGACTGCAACTTCATGAGGTATTTTTTCTCCAGTTTTTGGATCTTCTATCATTGCTTTCTTAACTGCTTCTACGGCAGCAGCCGTTGCAACCAGGGGTGCTCCTAAAACCATTACAAGGCCAAGTTTAGCTGCTTCCGTTAATGACATTTTATTTCCAGTTGCACTTTTATAGTCGCCCGTATTTTGATCTATAATATTACATTTAATCGCTTCTGTTAGATTCATTTCTTTGAGAGTTTTAGGATCTTTTACAATTACGACTTCCGATTTTAGACTTCCATCTTTCACGGCTGTAGAAAGATTTGCTGACTGACCAGATTCAGTAAAAATCACCAAGGCTGTTGCAGGATCATAAATTACTCCTCGTTCTATTTGAATTGGATCCAGGGTAGAAGATTCTTCAGACATGTCTATTTCAGTACTTTCTAATTTCGTAATTAGTTACTTGGCAGCTTTTTCGCTGGACTCTGTCGCATTACGTTTTTCAGAAGTATTTGTAAAGATAATGTAACCTTGCGAAATTGCATCTTTCATGCATATTTTCTCAAGAAGCATGTAGTGACCAGTAGAATCGAGAATACTTCTTTCTAAACTATCAAGTAGGGAAATGCATTGATTATCGTTTAAATCTACTACGACTGCCGAATCAGGATCGATTATTTTTTGCTTAATACAATCTGCAAACGGTAAAAGATGGTTGTTGCCAGCCTCGATAAGAACTCCATTTATGGGGTCAAAGATTTTATTTGTAATAGCTTCGGAAAGTGCCAATCCAGTAGGTACATTAGTAGATACATTGCTAAACTGGCTAATCGAAATTTTGACCGGTTCATCTAATTTACCACTTTCTGTTAATTGCTTTTCATTGTCAATAATGGTAAGTGGCAGGAAATCGTTTGATTCAGATGAATCTTTTATGTTAATCACCGTTGGAGTAACAGAAAACTCTTTAGACGACAATTCGGTAACTGAATCCGCAGTAGTACAAGTATCTGTCGATTGTACAGGTGATATAGATATCGACGTTTTCGTAATACACGTTGGAGGGCCTTCTTCATCGGAAATTGTTCCTTCCCTGTAAATTATCGTTGTAGTGGAACCTATTGCCTTAGGAGGCGACACGTCTCTACATTGTGGAGGTTTATTGACATCTCTGATAACAGTTGTTTCGAAAATCATTCTCTTTGAATGGGGATCTTTAAACCTTTTAGGAAGACTTTTTTCAGCGCTGCTTAATTCTGGATTACTTATAAGACCTTCCTTAATCGCACTGTGTATACTGAATGTTCTTCCTGTATCAGGATCTTTAAATTCATCAGCTTCTTCATTGATCAGTCCTTCGGATAAGGCATCTTCGTAGGAAAGTTTATAGTCTCTCGTGATAGTCTCGCCGGATTCAGTAATAGTAATGTGTCTCTTGATTGTTCTTTTAACGGTTTGTGTCGTTACCGATATATTTAACAAACTAGCAAGTAAAGCAGCTCCATCTGGAGTAATAAGGCCACGTTTAATCGCATCTTTCAGTGGCACAATTCTTTTAGATCGAGGATCCAACAATTGGCCAGATTTCGGATCTAAGAGTTTTAGTAACACTGCTTCGAGCAAGCTAAGCTCCCGACCTTGCTCTGTAACCCCAATGCCGCGGTTTAACATTTCCATTACTTCGGGTCGTGCGTATCCTTGCTCTGTAGCTTCATTAAGCGAAAGTGTCTTTCCAGTCTGTAAGTCAATAATAAAGGAACCGCCTGCTATGTTACTTACAAGTCCTTTCAACAAAGCAGTATTTAAACTTATGAATTCTCCTGAAACCGGATCTTTAAATCCTTCAATGTCAAAAATTGATTTCTGAGCAACGGATGTGATGTAACCCTTATTAATAGCTTCTGGTATAGTTAAAGTATTACCCGTAGATAAATCAACATATTTGGCCTCTGGTAATATTATTCCACATTCTAAAGCATTTTGCAAAGTCAAAGCTTCTCCAGTTTTACTATTCAAAACGGATTTAAGATTGTCGCTATCCAGAACACCTTTAACCATTGCCTCCAGTATAGTCAATTTCGATTTGTGCGCAGGACTCGCAATTTTTCCATTCTCGTCCAAAATCTCGGAATCGTAAGCATCTTTCAAAGTCATGGGCTTAACGATAAGCTGCCTCCTCTTGGCCTCTTTCATAGATAATTTTTCCATGCTGACGCCGTGCATGTACTTGCCTAACTTCGTATTTATAATGCCTTGGTTGATGGCCTGAGCCAGTGTCACCTTATCATCCTCCTTGACGTTAACAATTTCCCTAATGTCCGCGTCGATGATCCCGTGAACCAATGCCTCGTCTAACGTGTAAATCTCACCGGAATTCCTATCCACGACTCTGCCGGTCTTATCGTCGAGCAAACCCTGCGCTATCGCGTCGGCGAGGGCAAGCGAGCCCCCTCTAATGTCGACGCTAGTTTCAATCTTGGCGAGGTAGCCCCTCGCGTAAGCGAGATCGATGGGCATGGACTCGCCGGTGCTGCTGACGAAGTGTCCGGACTCGGGGTTCAGGAGACCGCGGTTCATCGCATCGACAACGCTCAATCCACCGGGGGCGCTGGCCCGCGTCTCGGCGCTCAACGTTACCTTGACTCGGTCGTCGGCGCGCTCCGCATCGAGGAGTTCGCGTTGGATGGCTTCGAGTAGCGAGACGCGCCGGCCGCTCTCTGTAACGGCGCAGGGCCCTAGCAGCCGACTCGCGAGCTCCATGTCGATAATCTTCGCGCGGGCGGCCTCCTCGATCGACAGGCTCGTGGCGCCGTCGGTCGAGCTCACTATTCTACCGGACCGAACGTCGAGGATGCCGAGGCTGATGGCCTCGGCAACCGTCAGGTGCTGCTTGCTCACCGGGTGCAGGATGCCCTTGGCATTGATCACCTGCTCGGTGTCGAGCGGCTCTTTGCCGCGCGGGCTAAATTGCGTCGGCGGACTGCCGCTTGACCATCGCACTCGGGGCGTGCAGCCGTCCAGCTCGCTTCTCGACGTCGCCGCCGCCGATGTCCTCGAGATCGTCTCCCCGTTGGCCGTGAAGCTGCGCTCGTGCGAGGTCTCCCTCGAGATCTTTCTCTCCTCGCGATGCTCATACCTGCGTAAATATCAACCGTGCAACCGTGTCGGTATCTTTATTCAAGCTTTGCTCTTTCTAGCGTGCTGCAAACGCACTCGGGGGTTAATGCACAAAGCGAAATTCAAGGCACAAGTGTTGGAATAAGGGAAAACTCATAATATAATGACAGTTAATGCTGAGCACATGGACCTAAGGTACGTAGACTGCGCGTCAACGTAGAGGGGGTGGTCTCAAATTAGAAAGAGACAGATTGCTTTGAGTCGGTTTTCTTTCTCGTGTTTCCCATTAAGCAGCCCTGGTAGAAAATTGAACATATTCTGGCCAGAATTTCTGGTCAATAAATGTTAAAATGACGTATATCTAAAAATGGTGCAAAGAGTATTTGCAACATTTTTAGATATACATTTTAACATTTATTGACCAGAAATTCTGCCCAGAATATGATCAATTTTCTACCAGGGAGGTTAGAACGAGATAGAGAATCGGATCAAACATTTTTCGATCTCTTTCCAAATTGAGCCAACGTTTTTTCATATTGATACCAAGTGTACGCATCTTACGTCCACGCTTGAGCGGCGCTAAAATTCCCTACGACAAGCGTGAACTACTGAAGGTGGCATGCACACGTGGACTTTCGGACGAATGGAAAGATAACAAACAAAATAAAAATTTAATACGCCAAAACTTCGGTAAATAATATTTTCGCAAAAAAATAGCGGGATAAGCGTGTACTAGCGCGCTCGCGTTAAAAATGAAAAACAAAACCGCGGCAATTGAATCGAGCTCGTTTCTCGCCTCGAGGTAAAAAAAGATGCAGCTGGGTGGGGGGGTAGACAAGAAGGAGGGGGGGACATGCGGTGGTATCTGATGAGCCAAATCATTCCTCTGCGTGAACACTGTTGTTACTCACTGCGACTCGGTATAGTGGGTGATGGTCGAGGTGTACCGTTCCTCGCTCGTCGAGCTCTCATAGATGTTGAACTCGGTACGAAAAGTGCGCAGCGGACGCTGCTCTTGCAGAGCGCGCTGAAACAGCCACGACAAAAGGTACGTTACATGGAGCATGCTTTCGAGTCGCGCGCTCGACGGTCGTCATCATAGGCGCGCGCGGCGCGTGCCCCCGCGTGATGATCGCGGCCGGCGGGAATTAGCGCGATGCCGATAGCGCCGGCGGCGCATTATCGGCGAAACTAACGACGACTAGACGCGCGCGGCCGCCGAAGGTACACACTTGTCGCCGAAACCGAGCGCGCGCGCGATAACGAGCGGACTGCCGCGGCCGCGCGGCGCCGGCGGCCTTTTCTGCGACTGGCTTTTCGAGAAGCTCGCGTAAGCGGTTTTTCGGACGCGCGACTGCCAGGCGGAAGAGCCGCGTATGCGATTCCTCTAAAAATACCACAATTTCCCCCGGCGGAGCCGCGTACGCACCTATAAGCACATATTGCCGGGCGCGGCTCTGTACACTTTTCGCTCGGAGTTTATCGAGTTCTGCTCAGTTGCACCTTTTTATTCGCCGGTTAGTGGTGCGCGAGTACTGGCATATGGCACATCCAGCTGTTTACTTCGTTACTTATCAGTTTATCAGTCTGCAGTTCAAGTCTTAACTGTATAATCATTAGATAGTGAATTTCAAACTCTTAGTCAAATTCCAAGTTTTATTTCTAGTAATAGATAAGTGTTCTCGAATAGTTTAAGTGTTACACTGAGAAAAACGTTTTTTTAAATACAACTCTTTTCTTCCAAACGTAGATTTATTATTGATGACAATTATTAAACAATAACATCGTATGACTACTGAAAAAAAACGAAACAAAGAATTTTTATCAATTTTATACACTTAGATTGAAGTAATTTAAAATAAAAAAATATGTAAATTGTATTTTCTACGTGTATAGGAGAAAAAACCTGGTTTTAAGTGAGGACAATTAGTTTTACGTCTTTTGAAGCTAAATCACGGAAAAAATGAATCTTATTGCAGTTAAAGTCTACTCTTTCAAGTGATCATAAATATTCTGCATTATTAAGTGCAATTTTTTAGAAAGATACTCATAATAAGTAAGATAATAAATTATTGTCTTCTAACTACTCTAGAAAATATTAAAAATAAACTAAATCATAAATTTTGATATTTGAGTATAATGTGCTAACGAGTTTTGTGCGCGATTTAAGTGACGTTTCGAGAAAAAAAATGTTAATTTAATTGCATTTTGTATTGTAAACTTCATTTAATTTTATTAAAATTATTTTTAAATACAGCTATTGAATATATTTTATAGACTAATAATATTTATGTGAAGCTTAATTCTTTGACTAAAAATTTAAATAATCTAATAATAAATGTGCATATATTATTATCATTAACGAGTATAGTTAATGTGAAATAAATACACATAAAAGTTATTTTATACTCTCGGACTTTTTCTCAATGTAAGATTAAACTAAAAGATCAATTATTACAAAATTTTAATTATATTAAGAATAATATTAATAATAATAATAAACAGAATCTACAAAAAACAACAGTAATATTTATTATTTTGTTTTTCAATGCTATCAGAGTATTCGAGGAAAATAGATGACCGTGAGAGCAAAATAAAGCTAAATACAGTATTCGGCTAAAAATAAAGAGCGAAGTTTACGCAATACCACCGATTAATATTCATAATTAGCGAAGTATGCGCATATAGTTTCAAGTCCAAAAAAATCAAGTAGGAGTAGCAAAAAACTACGCGAGAAGATATCGTCATCGAGAAGAAGCCTGTTTACGTTACATCGAATGCAATCGGGAATCAGTCTGGGCACTTTTGCGCTGGCGCAACAGCCTCCTTGACCCACTGAAACAATGGATTTGCGCGCCAAACGTTTCCTTGGCCGTTTCCTCGTACCGGTAAACGATTTCGCCGCCGGGGGAGGGATAGACCGCGGCAGGGCGCAATTTCGTTCGCGCGCCGCGATGACATCAGAGACGGTCAGCTTCGCCGGCGCGGGTGTGCTTGATTTCCGCGCTTCCCTTTACATAACTTTTCGGACGGCGTTGGAGCTCCGACAAAGCTTTCGACATTGGAAACACTAGCCTCCCGGCGCCGGGGGATCGCGCACGCCGCTCCGAAAAAATCGCCGACATTCCTCGCGACCGAGCGGTATATCTGCACTTTTTACGTACTTTTTGCGTCTGTCGCGAAGCGAGGGCACATTACACAATACGCGCTTAGTGTCTACCTACTTTTTTTTACAAGTCTTCGGGTTTAGAATTGCAAATCGTGTAGTTTCTTTTTAGTGAGTGAGAATAATAATAAAATACAAGCTGTGCAGTGGAGTACACAGCAAGCAGAAACATAAACTATATCCCGTTTTGACACAACTTCGGTGTAAAAAGCGACGTCGGATTTTTTACTGCGTACAAACTCCCGCCTCTTTTTATCGCCGATTTCTTATCGCTCCGTCTGATTAAAACGCCTATTTCTTCTTTGTTTCGCCTATCGGAATTTTTTTATCGATCGCTCTCTGCCAATTCAGAGCGTTACCTTCGATTTGACGATAAAAAGGAAAACACCCGCGGATATTACCTGACGCACTACTCTCCTCCTCTCCACAGTTTTCATTTCTACAATCAATTACGACACTCGCACAATGTGAACTGCACTGACGTGAAAAATCCACACGAAGCATTGGAATGATGAATGAAACTCATCTTGTTTCTTTTTTCCGAACGAAACGAGCAGCGGCCGAGGAGACACTACGACACCTCAAGACGTCGAAAAGAGTAAATAAAGATATTTCCGAGAGCCGCGCCGGATTAGTGTTGGCGGCGCGAGCTCGCGCGCTAAACTGAGGGAAGAGCGTGAGACTCGCCACGCGCCGCCGAAGCGGACCTGGACCATCTCCACATTTTTCACAAGCTCAATATCGCGTGCCGACGCGTCGCTTTACTCCCAATTTATCTGTGTTTGAGTGCGGTGCATTCGGCGCGAGCCGATGTATTTAAATTTAATAAAAAAAAATTCGCATGACGAATCGCCGATAACGGCCCGATAGCATTTTAATCGCTACTACGAATAAGCGAGTGCACGTGGGTGTTTTTAAGAAAAGATAAAAATTCCCAACACTTTTATCGTGAAAACAAATTTTACTCGGGAATGTCGGTAAGGACAGATAGAGCCCGATAAAATCAGGGCAGAGCTTTTTTAACTTTATCTAACGTTTGTTTTTACACCCGTCATTTCAGCGCAAGCGAATTGACAGTGTTTACTACTGCTCTAATCGCTTCTTTTTAATGATCCGCGGTGATGCACATAAGTAATCAAGAATAAACGCGCTCGTAAAATAATCCCATTTACTTTAAAAAAAACTGAACGATTAAGTTGTAAAATTATTATTTTGTATCTATCAATTGCAGAATAAACAATTCGTTCTTTTCAATTAAAATTAATGTAATGCATGAATTAAAATTATGTAATGCATATTTACATTACATTTAATGTAAAGTAAGTTAAATTTAATATAAAGTAAATTAAATTTAATGTAAAGTATATTAAATTTAATTTAAAGTAAAGTAAATTTAATTTAAAAAAATAAAATTCATATACGTCAATAAAATTTGCTTCCAGTAAATGCATTAAAATTCATGTCTTTTTTTACAGTGTAGATACAAGGTTGCAAAAATTGCAGAAATATGAAAAATTTTAATTTCTATACTAAAAATTTCAAGTCTGACAAATCGATCCGGAATATGGTTTTTTTTAATAAGGAAGATATTTTAAGTGCAAGTAACAATTTTTTTTATTATTAATATTACTGTTAATATGTTTTTTAAGGTTCAATTAATTTTTTTCTAATTCAAATTGCCTAATAACTAATTTGTTTTAGGTACTAAATATTTAGTAGGTACTTTTAGTGTATAAATATATGAATTATTATTGAATAATATAATTTAATTAAAAATTAAATTAAAAAATTTTTAATTTAATTAAAAAATTAATGAACAATCTATAAAATTTACTTAATTATTAGTTAACGAGTTTTACAATCTTTTACGACTTGCTGTCCACAGGCGATAATATACCGCGTTTACGTGACGTAGTCCGCTGATTGGTCCGGGGAATTGCTTATAAATGGAAAATATACGTCGAGCGAAGAGTTATTTCGATTGACAAGAGCGTCGGGGCAAAGCAAGCGAGAGAGAAGAGAAAAAAAAGGACGCGGCGAGATGTCGCGCGTTACGTCAGCCCTCGAGGAAAGACGAGTGATGTCACCGCTGGATTATGGGCATTTTCAGCGCGAGCCGACGGCCGGACCCATTTTCGAGCGAGCGAGTCGCGCCATTTTTTATAATCGCGCCGTCAAATTAAATGCAAGGAGCTGTTTACCCGCTCTTAGCGGATTCCACTGACGTCACGGCGGTCGAAGGACTCGCCAACTTTACAAGGTGTTTCCTTTTAAATTATGCAGAGCTTTATCGCTCGGCTATTCAAATCATCCAACTGTGTATTTATTAGTTTTAAAACATTCTTTTAATAGACTGCTGAAATCAGTGAGCGAGTTGCTCGCTCGGTGTATACCTATATGTGCGTCGTGGGCGGAAACGTCGTCAGGTGGTTCGATTAAATTTATATCTCATCCATTAATCACTCGATTCGTGAGACTAAAGCAATAATTTAATGAAGCATTAATTATTAAGCAGTGCGCTATGAGCGCACTGGGTTTCCTGTGTTGTTTTCACGTTCACTTTCGGATTATAAAATTTTCTACTTGTTTAACAATAATGAGTTTTTACTCATTTTTCACCTCTAATTTGGTACTAAATGCTTTTTTGATGTACAGTTTGACGTTAGGTCCTATACAGTAAAAGAAAAATAAAATCACCTGAGGAATGTAAAATAAGAAAATCTTATTGCTTCTGTGAAATAGAATTAATGTATTTTCTTATTTTATGCATTTCTTTATGTTTCTTTTCCTTTATCACTGTACTGGAACTAAACTGGTCATACCTGCATGAATAAGTGTGCTTATTTAACGCAGTAAGTTACGTTTCTATTCGTTCAATTCGAGAATAATATTACCAATTCACTTAGGTATAATTGTTTCCTATTATAAATAAACAAATATATAAAAAATGTTCTCATGTAAAATATTAAGTAGTAATCTGCGCTGAAAATTTAAAACGAGTACTTGTAATCATATTAATTAAATAAGATGAATATTCAGTTTTGTTTAAATTACATGAGATATTTCGATTCTTAATAACTAGCTATATTTACAATTCGACCGATATTGTACACGCAGTAATATTTGTGTAACAAATATTGAAACGGGTGGTAAAGAATTGAAAAAACTGTGAACTCACCTGTAGCGTCAAATCTTCCGGGTAAATGGTCGTGAGCTTCCGGGCTCGATCCTGGAGAAGGGCGACTAGAGTTGTGTACCTCTTATTGAGTATATCTAATTCTCGAGCTATGCCATCGACCGATGCAACACTGTCTCTGCGCGGCCTCTTTACGGAGGCGTCGAGCGAGGGACAGAGCTCTTCCAGCTGTTCCTTGAACGCTCGCAGTTTTTGCCCGTAGATCTAAAGTTTGGTTAGTTTCGTTAAAGGTTAGTATATTTAGATTTCCGGAGCTGCTACCATTACCCATCAGAAAGCATCTAAAAAATAATGGTCCGTCTACTGGATAACCCATTGTGGTATTTATTAGCCGACCTGTCAAGTTAATCTTCACTTTTTTTTCTCGTTTATTTATGAATTCATTCACCTAAGCGGTTAAAAGTTAAAACTTGTTAAAAGTTGACAAATGCGCTTTTTAGTGTATCTGAGTGTCGAGTGTAACAACGGCTTAGTAGGTAATTTAGTAATTAGTTTATGTTCATTTAAGAGTTTTTTTACTACATAGCCATTAAGACAGTTAAAATTACAGTTTCTATATTTCTCGCTTGCACTTACCACAGTGAGTTATCGACATATTGTTGGCTCAATTTTACTATGTACCGTAAGCATTTGGACTTACACCAATGTTTTTTAAAGCAACCCATTTATGGAATGTTCACTTCAAATCATAATAAATAATCAAAAACAGAAAAGAACATAGCAATGTAAAGTAATGGACACTCCTAGTGCCTCAGCCATTCACGGTTGTTTCTACTAATTGCGCAGTAACTAAAAAGATGTAAAAAATTGTAAAATAGTGTACAAAAAATTATCATTTCTCGTGCCATGTATCCAAAGCGAAATTGTAGACCAAGACTTTCCAAATAAAATGAAAAAACGCTTGTCTGCCGTTCACTGAAAGAACTTAAATAGAATCGCCATAAGGTGAGTATAATAGTGAATGCGATATGAGGGATGAATGCATGTGCAGTGTGCTTTTATCTAATACTAAAATCAGTCTCTCTCACACATTCCAGAATCACACACTTGATACCGAGCTAAAGCTACGTATGTATCCACCTAAGTGACAAATCCGATCCTTACCTTTCCTTCGCGAATGAGTCGTCCACCAGTGACGTTTACGGCCTCGACAGCTGGAGCGCGATCCGTCACTCGATTAAGTAAATTCTAAAATTCAAGCAGATTATAAAGCACACGAAATTAATTAAGAGGGTTACAAATTGTACGCTACAGTACCTTGGTTGTCTCAAGTTCTTGGGCTTTGGTATGGATGGGAGCTAGATTTTCAAGTCGGCCGTAGCTCTCGTCGACAAAGTCAACCTCATTCTGGTAGGACGTCTGATATTGCTGGGCAAGCCCGTAGGCAGTCTCGGCGCTGCGCAGTCGGTCAACCAATTGGCCGCAAACGTTGGTCCATCTGGTGTTCAGTCGGTTCACCTCCTGATCCAGTCGATCCATGTCGCCGTGGGGTCCGCGATGATTCGGCCGGGACTTCTCCACGAGACGCCTGGCATTGTGCGCGTCGTCGTTCAGCTGGTCCATCAAAACCTGCTGTTGCGCGATCGCGTTCTGCAGTACCATGAGGTCCTCGAGCACGTTTTGCAGGCCCTTCACGTCGGACGGCAGCTCGCCGAAGGAGGCCAGCTTCACCTCGAGCTCGGATATGCCGCTCGCGTTCTCCTCCAGGCCGGTCAGCACGATCTCGACGCACTTGAGCCGCTCGATGTACAGGTTGCTCAGGTTCCAGATGTGGTTCCACTTGGTGGTGATGGCGTCGAGTTTGTTCTTCATCTGCGGCGTCTTCAGGGTTATGCCGCGGAAGGTCTGCTGCAGCTGCTCCACCTCGGGCGCCAAACGCTGCAGGCCCTGCTCGAAGTCCTTGTGCTCGAGCACGAGGTGCTCGAGGCTGTCGAGGTCGCGCGGCAGCGGCGCGGCGATGCGCACGTTCAGGATCCTCTCGGCCTCGTCCAGAGCCTGCTGGAGCGAGGAGGACTGCTCGTTGAAGATGCGCCCGGCGTGACGCGACTCCTCCTCGGCTCGCGCGCGCTTCTCGAAATCGTCGAATAGCCGGTTCACCTCGGCCATCTCGCGTCTCAGCCGCCTGAGCTGCGGGTCCGATGGGTCGCCCTCGGCCAGCAGCTTGTCGGCATCCTCGTTCAGGGCCTTGCGGATGGCAGTGCGCTGGTCCTGTCCCATGTCGAGGAACTGTTGCAGACTCCAGTCCTTCACCACCTGCGATAAGCGGTCATATTGGTTAAATCAAAACTAGACACAGGGGGCTCTTTTCAAAGAGCGTCAATTTATAGTACATGTTAAACCTGCGCGAGACAAGGAGTACTTCAAAATTATCTCGAAATAAAAAAATTTCATTTCGAAGTGGAGATTTTGATAATTTCTCGAAAAAAGTTAAATTCCGCCCCTTACGAAAAGAAACTACAGGCGTTGTAATTGTTGGTATAACTACTGGCAAAACTTCGAGCAAAATTACTGATTGCCCATAGTTTTGTCAATAGTTTTTTTGGAACTACTGGCATCACTACTTTTTTTCTTCCAATAGTTATGCCAGTAGTTCCAAAAAAAACTATTGTCAAAACTATTGGTAACCAGTAGTATATTTTCCTAAGCGGCGCCATATCGTAGGCATTTTCAAGACAAATCTCTTATCTCGATTAAATTTTTGATAGACATACCTTGATAGTAGCGAATATCATATTTTGTCTAAGTCGGAGTTGCTTGCGCTGCCAGAGAGCAACGCTCCTCTCGTACTGTCTCCTAAGCTTTTCGGCGGCGTCGATTGCCTCCTTGTCCGGCGGCTGCAGCGAAAAGCAGACGCCGTACACCGGCGACTCGACGCCTTGGGAATTCTTAACTCGCCACTTGACTCGGCCAGAGTTGTCGTACAGGGTACACTGTTCGTTCTTCTCAATGGACATCTGCAAAAGAGGAAAGATTAGATTACCAAGATTCTATTGTCTGTAGTCACTTTGTTTGCACTTGAATGTCTTCTCTGGTAGAAAATTAACCATCTTTTCTGACCGGTTTACCATTTCTGGCGAAAATCTGATGAACAGCGTCCGACTATAAATTGGACATAGAGCACATATGGTAGCGTCGTAGTGATGTATGTATAACGATGCATGTCGCACGGCCAGTTTTTTCGCATGAGATTGATCGGTTTTACGAAAAAGTTAAGGGGATGCAAGAAAATAACTGTTCTATTATAATACGACGTTAAACTGTTGATACACGCGTCGATAAAGTCGATGCGACGTTACCATCAGTGTTGATCCGAAGTCAATCAGATTCTGACAAGAAACTCACCATTACGCAAGCTTTTTGGTCAGAATTGTTATCAGAAGTTGACCAATTATTACAAATACTCTGGTCAACTTATGGTTAATTTTCTACCACGGTTGAGTCACTTCATTTAGACTCGAGATCTACTCACGTTTACTTGTTTGTAGGTGCAGATGCAGGTGACTTGAAGTGGGCGCGTGACGGGCTGCCTGCGCTGCTTCATCGGCACGATGTCCTTGGCGCGCTCGACCAGCGTGTGCACGTGGTCGCCGTAGTTGTTGAGCTCCTCGCGCAGCTCCTGCATGCCCTTCAGCAGGCGCTCGCCCTCGTCCAGGCTGAACTCCGACTGGGAGTAGACGCCGTTCAGCAGCTCGTCCTTCTTCGAGATCCACTGCTCGGCCTGGTGCACCTCCTTGAAGAACTGTTGGCTCTGCGAGGCGTGCTTCAGGTGGACCTCCAGGCAGAGGGTGAGCTGCAGCAGCCAGGCCCACTGGGTCTGCATGGCCGACATGAAGGCCTCGATGGTCTTGGAGGCCGGGTGGTGTTGCAGCACCAGACCCTCGCCGCGGTTCAGCACGGCGTTGAACTGGATCTCGCGTTTCTCCAGGTCGCTCATCAACGACTGGACAAATGATCATTTTCAATGAGAAAGTACAATGTATTTTATATTTATATGTACATGCTACCAACTGGTAATTAGGAACAGTGATGCTAGGATTTGTTCACAAATGATATAATGTGCAAGGGTATATGCAGGTACATGTAACGGACCGCGGTCTCTAGATTACAGATTTCATACGAATTTTGGAAAATAATTTTGGTGGAAATTCAAGAATTTTTGATTATATGGAAACACTTTAAAGCTAGCAACAGGTAGTATCAGAAACAAGTGCAGAAATCTTTGTAGAAGCTTTCTTATGAACTGGCCAAAACAGACTATCTTTTACCACTAAGTAATATCTGAATAAATTACTCACAGAAAAGAATCTGCAGAATTTCTTGCAGAAAACTTTTCTACAAATATTTTTACAGACATTACTGCAGAATTTTATACAAATATTTTTCTTACAAATGTTTTTCTTACAGATATGATAGCTGTTAGCAAAAATTTTGAACCAAAAGAGATTCACTGCTTACATAAATTATTTAAAAAAATATTTGACAACCTTTAGGTATTAAACGTCAGGTAAGTGAAAGCCTAACTTTGACTGCATATTTTATACTTACACGATTAATGAACTAGTAATTGCTTTTCAGCTCCTATTTTTCTAACAAAATATAAACAAAATCTCGAGGCACATATTATTCTCGGGAAAGAGTCTCTACTAAATTAAATCCGTAATCCAAAGACCAAACAAAAATATCCAAAAAAAATAATAACTCAATGTTCATTTTGTAACGAAAAGTACAACATGCAGGACGAAGATAAAGATTACCTCTCCACCAGCTCCATAGGTTTGCTTGTGAAAGACGAAACAAACGGTCGAGTTAATACGGATGATAAACAGTGAACAAAGATCCTTGAAAAAGGTGAGAAAAGCAAGAAACTCACCTCGTAGTACTGCTCGACGCTGTGGAGGTTGAGGTTCTTGTCGCTCCAGTCGCGCGTCTTCTCCGTGTCCTCCTTGGCGCTGAGCCAGACCAGCTCGTTGGTGGCCGACTGGATGAAGTCGTGCAGCGTCTCGAGGTCGGACATGCGCTTGTTCGACAGGGTGATCAGCTCGGTGTAGAGCTTCTGCAGCTGCGTCAGGTGCTGGCTGTACAGGGACAGCTCCTCGCCGTGGAAGTTGCTCTTCATCTGGACGCACTTGTCCACCCGCTGGTGGAACTGCTCGACGGCCTTGTGCTCGCGCTGGTGGCGCTCGAGCTCGGCCTGGACGGCCTGCAGGTCGGCGCCGTAGTCGGCCTCGTTCAGCTGGGCCAGCCGGGCCTTGCACCAGTCGATGCAGTCGTGGAGCGCGCGGAAGTGCGGGTTGGTGTCGACGAGGCGCGTCTCGTGCACGGTGGTGCGGTGCCGCGTGACCACGCGCTCCTCCACCGGGAAGCTGACGGCCGCCAGCGGCGTGACCAGCCACTGGTGCAGGTTGGAGCGCAGCTTCACCCAGCGCTGGTGCAGCGCCTGCACGCGCTTGTGCAGCTCGCCGGCCTGGGGGTAGCGGCCCTCCGTCAGCGTGTGCACGTCCGCGAAGATGCTCTGGATCTGGAGCTCGGTGGCGCGGATGTCCTGCTCCAGCAGGTCGACGGCGCGCTTCGCGTCCAGGGGGTGGAGGCGCTCGAGGCGGCGCGCCTCCTCCTCGACGCGGCGCTCGAGCTCGTCGAGGCGCGCGTCCACCGCCTTCATCTCGCGGTGGACCTTCTCGGCGAGCCGCTGGAGGCGCTGGAGGCGGCTGATCTCCTCGGCGATCGCCTGGTCGCGCTCCTGGTGCAGCATGATCAGCCGGGTCCAGTGCTTCTCGATCTGGTCGATGTGGAGCTCCGGCTCGATGTCGATCTCGCCGACGCTCTCGAAGTACTTGTGGAGCTCGCGGAAGGTGTGCACGAGGCGCTGCTTGTCGCGGAAGCGCGGCGGCACCTCCTCGTTCTTGAACTTGGCGCTGTCCTCGGCGAGCTTCTTCATCTCGATGTAGGTGGGCGGGAAGTAGCGGTCCTGCGCCATGGACATCTTCTCGCGCATCCAGAGGTGGAGGCTGCTGGCGAGCTCGCGGTACTCGCTGAGGCGCCGCTGGGCCTCGGCGTCGTACAGCGGGTGGATGGCGGGCGGCTCCGGGAACACGTCGTACAGCGACGATATGTACGTGATCAGAGACTTCTCGTCCGGTTCGGGGGTATCAACATCTGACGGAAACATTTTTATTTATTATTTTCATTACTTTTCGGTGTCTTTTAGACTAATAAGCAGCTCTAAATAAGCAGGAGAGTGTCATACCTCTGGGTCACAGATTTGGACGAAACTTTAGGAATTGTTTTCTACTACCTCGCAATAAAGTAAACCACCTTTAGTTTAATCCCATAGGTCTTTGATTACCAGAAACAACTAAAAACATTAGCATTGTTCATATACGCAATGATAAAAATTTCGTATATATATAGGTATAGCAATGTTAAAAAATCATTCACAGAGAGAAAAATTGTAATAAAAATTAGTATGCTAATCTACCCATGTAAAAATATTGTATACAGATTGTATACAAATTATATACAGACATTGTGTACACTTTGTATAAAAAAATGATTCTATTCAAAATGTATATAATTGTATATAATTTAATACAAAATTTATACAATTCTATACAATTATATAGATTTTGTATAGAATCATTTTTTTACACAAAGTGTATATAATTTGTATACAATCTGTATAAAATATTTCTACATGGGTACAAAAACAAGTACAGACTCGGCCTGTGCAAATTTTTAGTATATTAAATACTAAAATTTGGTATTCTACATACTAAAAATTCGCATAGGACGACTCTGTACCTCTTTTTGTAGACTACATACTAATTTTTATTACAATTTTTCTCTCCGTGTTCTGTATGGGCTAAATAAAGACCTATGGAATCAAACTAAAGGTGGTTTGTTTCCCTAATCGGTACTAGAAAACAATTCCTACAGTTTCGTCCAAATCCGTGACCCGGAGGTGTGACACTCTCCTGGTAATTCAAATTATCCCGGGCTTATTGATAGCTGTGGTTTTGGGCAATAACGAACTAACTTCAGTTCTTGGGTTTTCGAGAAAGTGCAGTTTTCATGTTTGTATACCAATTTGTAAGATCGAAATCTTACTAATTACTAAAAATGTTTTGTAAAAAAAACAACGTTTTTATAGATTTGAAAATTTTTTTTTTATATAAATAGACGTTGAGAGACTTGTCATTACTAAAGCGAGGAAAAACTTGAAAAGTCACAATTAACACTTACTTTCATTTATAGTAAAATTTGTTATTCACAATACTAATTTCTGTAATTTTTCTATACCCTCGCTTTAGTAAAGATGAAAAGGCAGTAGTAATTTATAACGGAACTTTTATCTCCGTGTATGTAATTATAACTTATTTTTATTTATTACAGTTTCAATAAATTGCGAATTTTATTATTAGAAAAATTTTCGAATATTAAACGTCATCTCAAGTGTACTTAAAAGAATTGATTTAGATTTACCCTGGTAGAAAATTGACCATATTCTGGGCAGAATTTCTGGTCAATAAATGTTAAAATGACGTATATCTAAAAA
>UXGC01000933.1:0-43782 GCA_900480045.1 Eurytoma adleriae
ACCCCCCACCGCCCACCCCGACCCTGCGCGACCCCCTTTGAGATCGCACCCGAGATCCACGTGCGCGCGGTCGCCGCGGACCTTGGTCACGCTCGTTTGTCCCGCGTTAATTCCTCGGCGATAAAACCCGCCACGCTCGATCGGGCGCCGCCGGCAGCCCTTTTCCGTCGCGCGCCTCGCTTTTCCCGAAAATCCACCTATAAACGCTACGCACCGCCGGAGGCCCATTGTCGCCGGGACAATGGGGCTCGGGCGGCCAATAAAGTCGAGCCGAATTTTCGCGCCGATCCGAGCGATGACTTCAGCCGCCCGCGTTACGGAGCCTTAGCTTTCCATTGTCGCGGTGACGAAGGTAAATAATGAGTCAAGGATGCGATTTACACGATGACTTCTTCGTTGAACAACTATTTGTCGATATTATAGTGTAAAAAAAGTGAAAAGTTGAAATTTATATTAACTATGATATTTTTCTTTGTAACGATAATAAAGAAATTAGTAGCTTTAACGATGCTTTTCTTTACACGTTTGCCAAGTTAATATATTGCTTTGAATTATCTAACATTTTTTTTAAATAATGTATTTACTAGTTTAAAAACATTTTAGAATAAAAATATTTAGTTGAAAGTATACAGTTTTTTCAGAGCAAATAAATATAAATTTTCATCATTTAAGCCATTATAATAGTGAGATTATTTAAATATTTATTATTTATACGTATTTTTTTATACAATAAATTACACTTTCTTAAATCCACTAAAAATACATATAAATAATAAAGTTATAGTACTTTAAAATTTTGATTTTTTTCTAATTTAGCTTTCCAAAAACTCTAATTAATACTTAATCAACGATTTATCGAAGTGATTGTTTTATTATTCAATCATAGGAAGGAAATGGAGCAGCGCAATGAGCGGTTGATAAAATTTTCAAAGTCAGCCTCCGTCATTACATCGAATGATGGCAGCGAAAGAGGGGGGCAATTGCCCGGGCGTGAACGGGCCATTAATATTTCAAAACACAGGCGCGCGTGTCTCAATCGATGCAAATAAAGCAGTAAATTCGAAATGTTAAAATGCACCCTCAAGTAGGATTCCACTTGGGCCGCCCCATTTTCTACGCCAGCAGCTATATACCGAACCATATGCTGCGATGCGCCACTCCGACTGCCACTGGCACTTTGGGCTCCTTCGCTTTGGCCCTTGCTCCATTCTGCGCAGTGTACAAACGACTTTTGTACTTGGTTTGGAAAAGTATTGATTATGTAAACAAATGCGATTTTCAGAATTAATGTGAGATTGTAGTACATTCGTTTTAAACGTTAATGTTGTAATTTGGTCGAAGTGAAATAATTTGGACAGTCATGCTTATTCTATAAATTTATGTTTGATATGAATTCTCAGATATTTATACTACGTTGTTTGATTACAAAGATTTGCATTGAGATATTAATTTGCATATTTTTAATTATTGTTAAAAGATAAGTTGTATTAACAATTTTTTTAATAATTTAAATAGAATCCTAAAAATGATAAATATAAAATGTTCTCTTTATTATAGTATTGGAAATTTAATTATGCCCTTATATATAAAATAAATGCATTTATGAATTCCTATGGATAGTATAGAGTAATATCAAATTATGTATATTCAAACTACTTATTTTTCCTTATCAGATCAGATGTTTTTATCGGCATTTGTTTCGATTTATGCGATAAAGAAATTTTACATATACTTATCCGTATGTTATAGGGTTGCTACATATATTTAGGCAAATGCCTATAGGCAGTGCTCTCCTTTCTTAAAGCGAGGATATAAATTAATTTTACTTCTTAAATATATATTAGAATATAATTATCAAAAGGCAATTATTTCAAACATCGTTTTAGCGTTAGTAAATAACAATACTTTTTATTTTGCATCTTTCTCATTGTAAAGTTGTTGGTGATATATTAGAAAATTCAATACATTTACCTAAGTTCCTCAGAATTCGTTTAAATAAAGCTAATTAGATAAATTTATAAAATAACATTATCACCGTGAGTATCGTAATCAAATAATCATAAACGATTGTACATCGATATCGATTATACATATGTAAATCACAATGCACAACTACAAATTATTTATCTCAAGTACATTCGCGCGAGTTTTTCCTTGATTACGATTCCTCCGAAAAATGTCCCCTCTAACATTATCGGCCTTGCGGCGAGTTCACCGACAGTCAGCTTTTCCACGCTTCGACGCGCGTTTGGATCTAGCCGCAGCGGAGTCGCGGGCTCATCGATCTTGTCGGCGGATCATCGCGATCGTTGCCCCTGCCATGATTTTCGCACCCGATTAGATATGCGCGCTGACCCGAGCTGCATTTAATGCGGAAGTTCGACGACACTTGGCCGCGCGCACGCGCCGACTTCTTTTTTTGCCCGCCGGAACAAACAAGGGGATTTTGCTGTTTCCAGGAAAATGACGTATTTGCAGATTTATTAGTAAAATATTAACATTCCAGTAGATAGGACTTAATCGGGAAATCTTTTCTTAAGTATTAAATTACCTTTCGCATGTTAATGTGAGAGTTTATACACTGGAAAAAAAATTACTATGTTTTTAACCTCTTCACTTGGCATTAGATAACTAATATTTTAAAGATAAGCATTTATCTTATATTGTCGTAAAATAATGTACAATAATTAAATTTATGGATATTTCAATCTTAATTATTATGTTAAGAGTGCAGTGAAAAACAATTTTGATAGTGAAATATTGGAGATAATCGAGAAAACAAGGAACATATCAAAATGATTTTTTTTTTCAAAAATGTCTTAATTTAATAATGTTATATATACAGAAAAAAAGTTAAAACATCGTATCACATATTTGCAAATATCATTTTCTTATAAAAAATTGTAGATGTGGTTACCTCTCTGCGAATGTTTTATGGGAAGTCATCGTAACTTGTAAGAAATGTTATGAATAAATTTCCATGTGGCTAATTCACTGACGATTATGTTTGTCTTTCCGTAATCTATATGGTGCCCCCGAAATTAGAATAAGTGAAATTTATGCATAATTGTTCACTTATTCGAATAACTTTACGTATTCATATTTGGAGCCTGAAATTCTTGACAAAATATTGTACATTCTCTTTGAGAAATTTAAAATAGATTTGAAAAATCCGCGTATCTCTTTATATCTAACAACAATCCCAAACTTCATTTTAAAAAAGAAGAGTACAAATACCCCAGTTCTATATTTTCTCCCAGAAACTTAAGCGGGTCTTAATCGGCGTCTAAAAACAGGCCAATCAATAAGTACACGGTAGAATCACACATCCCCGTTCCATCTCGGAAAATAAATTTCAATCGAGCGTATCAGCCAGCAGGAATCGCGGAACGACCTCCACGCGCGCGTAACAGAAAAGCGATAAACCGGCTGTATCCGCGAGTCCAGAGTAGGCGCCGCGCGAGATCGAAGATTATAACACCGAATCGAGGATCGCCCAGTGGGTCTCGCCCGCATGTCGGCATCTGCGGCCTCTAATTGTTTTCGCTCGTAAGCCGATAGTGTTTAACAAACGTCGTCATCGTCTCGCCCACATCGGGGCAATCGGTGGCCGAGTAGTCGCGCCTCGATTGAGCCGCGCGTGAGTCACGCGGCGGGAGGGAGGGGCGCGTCGCCTCCTTTATAACATCTTCACCTGATGCGTCTGATGGTGCTGCCGACGCCGACGCGGCCGCTTCCTTTCATTAATAAGGTTGGTGACGGCGGCCCTATGAGGAATCGGCCGGAATCGTAAAGTTGCCTTTCGGTCGAAGTGTTATTAGCGGCTTTAATCCGGACTCGCTCGCGGGAGCTTTCAATTGGAGCTTTTCCGTTTATCGGCCGGACGTCACTCCGTTCGTTATTTTTGATAAGCCGACGCGAGCTTTTTTTTTCTTTTATTTATGAGGGGAGGCCGCGGGTATTATGTGAAATTGCGAAATTGTTTTCGGGATTTTAGGTGTATTTTACAAGTATTAAGAAGCGATTTTTGTGGGACTAAAATACCTGAGGAGGACGTCCCAGAAATTTCCTAAAGAAATAGATAAGCTTTAGTTATTGTTTAAATAGGACAATTGGTGAAAGATTTCGAACTTTTATAATGTTTCTTTTTTGATAACCGATGTTAATGTATCCGTCACTTAAAATTATGCAAAATCAGTTTTTTCAAAAATTTCCCTCTTTATAAGGTATAGGTACTTTATTTTAGAGCACAAAATTATCATGACGGAATTAAAAAGTAATTGATTGAAATTACTTTAATGTAAATAGAACTACTTTAAATTAATAATAACAGGAAATTTTCAAATTTTTATTTACAAGAAAAAGATACAATAATTGCAATATTAAATTGCAATTTTGCATTAATAAGTATAAATATTTATTTATTAATGTTTCAGATAAATATTACTGCTGATAAATAAAAATTTATTTACATACAAGATAAACATTTACCTATTAATATGTCAAGTTAATTAATTAGTTAAAGTAAAAGGTAAACACAATCAAACAAAGTACTCCAATACTTTTTTAATTCATAAATAAAACTTCTACGATATCGTATTTATGTATAAGTTTGCAATAACAATGTATGTTTTTTAAATGAAATTGAAACACTTGCGATTACAAACAAACCTTGCGCAATTGGCGAAAAAAGCCTTGACATTGACATTGCGCGAGATGCGAGAAATGCACTTGAAATTTTCTTATTTAAAATATTATCGCGCGATCGGAGTATTGACTCGTTGATTATTTCGCCTGCGGGCCGGCTGTGCGTGACGCGCTGATAGCCCTAATTGTCACGCGAACACGTATAGCCGTTTACGATATGCGCGGCGCTCGATTAACGTAAGGAACCAGGCTATCAAAACAAAGTGGCAGTGGATCAAGGACCCGAAAAGTGCGTCATTAATGCCATGATTGATACGGCGCAGATATACTACAGCGCGAGCCCGAGCCCATCAAATCATTGCAATAATTAAATTGCGAACCGGTTAAGTGGATTACGCGCGTCGCCGGCCGACTCTCGAGAGGCAATTTTCGGGCCGAGCCCGTCTTTGCCACTTGAATTACGTTATTGTAAAACTGGAAATTCTCATACTTCGATAACATTTATATTTTTTTAAATAAAAATAATAATCATTAATAAATCGATGGCCCTTTTAAAATAAGGTATATATTGATGTCATACGAGTACAGTAGTAGTGTACAGTGATATATAAATATGTTGTTTAATATACATTTATATATTTATTGAGCATATTCTAACATACATTGAGAAAAATAAATACGATCTGAAATTCAATTAGTGAAAAATCACTACAATTATTTAGCAAAAAATGATTATTTAGTGAGTAGTGGAGTAATTTCCACTATTTTTATTATTTTGTAATAATTTAAATTAAGATGATAGAAACATTTATTATAAATGATTTAAAGTGAGCCATGTACTTGAAATACAAGAAAAACTAACATGTAATCTTTTTAAAAATTAGTTTTGTTATTAAAAATTTTCATAATTTACGGTTCTATTTTTACAATAAAAATTGTACATCTTCCGAAATTGATGGATAATTGATATCACATTTTTAATCAATCCTCCACCTTCAAGATCGAATTTACTAAATATTCCAACATTATTTTTTCATTGTATATTTATACATTCAATCTACATTTTTCTGCTTTATTCACAATCTTGAAGCATATCAGAAAAGCCATCTCTAGGAAATTATGACTGTGTTTAGTCCTCGATAGGAACACGCGCGTGTGCGTCTTCCAGCGCGTCCTTTTATGTGTTTGCGGATTAAGCTATCTGCCGGTCTGTAAATCACGCCACCGGCAAACCTCGGCAAATAAAGACGAAAACGATCGGATCGCTCGAAAGGGCTGCACGATTTAGGCGGCAAACACAAATAAGACGCTGTTTGCAGGTCCCGTAACGAGCAGATAACGCATTTTTTCGCTCTCTCCCAATATAAAACGCGTAAAAAATTGTAAATCAATACATCCGCGTAATCGATAACGCGCAGTCCTCTTCCACGTACATAGCTACAATAATACGCGCGATAAACGAGGCACTTTTGAAAATTTCCCCGCGCGCACCTCGGGGAAAGTCAATTTCGCGGGGAAGACGGAGCGGAGGAGGCTCGGGGAATATGATTGATGCGCGCTCCTCTCATTTTCGCCGGGGGAGAGAAGTTCAGCCGGAGGCTCGGCGGATCGAAGGCCAAGGGACAAAGAGGCGCAATCGCCGGCGCACTTTATCGAAAGATTTGCGCGCCCGATAAACTGATGCGCTTAAATGCACAGCCGCGCGCGCTGCGGAATTTCGCGCGGCGAGATTAGGCCTCGTGCACGATAAGCGCAACCTGGGTGCAGTAATCTTTTTTTTTTCAGCGTTTGCATATACGCGCGGGATCCGCGCTTAATTCGGACGATTATGCCGCGCGCGGTTTTATTTTCTTACTATTGCGAAAGTGAGACGTTGTGCCGGGGGATTAAGGAAATCTAAACGGACTTACGTTTGGATTTTCAAATGTTTTCCAAAGCTGGATAGATTAAGCGAGCTTACTTGTACATCCGTGAAGAGAGAACGATTAAATTTTTTATTGTCAACGTGGGACTCAAAGAGAAAAAGATTACATTTTTTTCGTAAATGATCGGGATGTATATAGTTTGTAGAGTCGAAAAATTTTGTCTTTTTTTTTTGTTTTTATTGTTTATATCTGTATTGACAATTTATTGCCAAATAACAGCGTCATATTACAGAGATTATTGTATGCATAGATAATATAATATAAGTGATGGAACTTGCAGTGTGGACGTGATGATCGCGACATGAAGTGTAATCGTCAGATGAAGAGGGAGCCTCAATATTCTCATGGGGTAATCTATAGCCAAAACGTGAAAGTTTATTCCCTTTAGGGCAACTCATTCATTTAAAAGTAATATAATAGTATGCAGTATAATAAATTTATTAATTTTTAAAAAATCATAAATTTTCGAATGTTCAGTTGAACCATAATTCAGATGAAAATGATAGTTGATTATCCCGTAAAAAAAATTTTCAATGTCACTATGAATACTACAAGAAAATTCTCTTATAGTTTATACAGATATTTAATATAAAACGCATTTCATAAATGCCAGCAATGTTGATCGAGATCGTTTTGCTTATTAACAATGATTATTTATACTCAAATTGTTTGGTGTACTTTGCAATGTTGGACATCTAAGAATCCACTTCTTTTGAAAAGCCAGTCGTGTGTATCGCGAGATTCTTCGCACTTTTACATTGGGAGAGTAAGTGTGCACGACTAAAACTACATTTTATATGTTAAATATAGGAGAGAGCGGAGCATAATTGGACGCTCAGTACGATGGGACAAGTTGACAATCGTGGAGTTAAGTCGTAATACCAGGAATCCACATAGATGAATAAGGATGAGACACATTTTTTGATATTGTAGGTACTTAACGCGTTGTTCAGGCCATCTGGCGATAACAATAAATGTAGTTACTATTTTACCTTTTTACTTTATACCGTTCAATTAATATACATACCTATAGTCAAAAATCAACAAAAGTTAAGTATAAGTTAATGTTACAATGAAGTATAAATGTTTAGCCTTTAAAAGATTAGAAATGAAATTAAAAAGATTCCGTAGAGGGGTGCTGAGCCAGCTGATCATAATACGTTCAGCAATGATTTTCTCAATTAAAAAGTGCACCCTGAAAAACTTAAATTCAAATATTATTTATATAGCTTTTACACTACAATTAAATAACTAATTGACAAACCCAGATGCATAATTTTATTAATTGTCAGTTTTCTAAAATAATGAATTCGGCAATCTTCAAAAAAGTTTCTTCACTCATCATTTTTTCACTAAAAATCATTTTTTTCCGAATGGGCCAGCAAGAATCTCACCTGGTGGATCGTTAATTCTTTCGGCCAGCTCGTCGCGTATGAGGAATCAGGTTCCGCGAGTGGTTATTCTCAGGTTGAGCAGGAGCGCGGCGTCTCCTCTCCAGCATCACCCGCACACCCGCACCTCTACACATATCGCTTACATACTTACACATCCACGCATACGTATGTACACGTATATACATCTACCTGTAAAAGTACATACAGACACGTATACACGCAGAAAAGGAGCATCTCGGGAAGCGCGGCGCGCGCAGTCGTGTCCCTTTCTTCGCCAATTACCGCGGCAATACCCCGGCTCCCCCGGTCCAAGGGCCATCGCTCGGCGCGGGAGATCACGGCGGCGAATCCTTGACGGCGCCGGCGGTGGGGGGATCGAACGCGGGGGAGGCACGGAGAGGGGCCGCCGCCGCCGTGGCAGGGGGCGTGCCCCCGGCGGCCGAATGGGCGGGGCCACGGAAATCCCGGCGCTCGAGTCGGCGCGTCGTCTGCTGCCGCCGGGCGATCCGAGTCGCGCGCGACTGTGCTACTACTGTGCCGTCGCCGCCGCCGCCGCCGCCGCCGCTATCGCGCGGATGCCCCCTTGGCAGCGCATTAAAAACACCGAGGCGAGGCAGTCGAGCAGTCGTCGCCGGGCACCGCGCTCTCCTCTCCTGCGACGCGCGCAACGCGAGGCCGTGATTATACTCGTGTGCGATGACGACGAGCCGCGCGTCGCCCTGAGCTCGCCCCGAAGTGTCCGAGAGGATAAGGCCAATACCGTAGGAAGAAAAAAAAAAGTGTCCGAGAGGATCCGTCGATCGACGAGGGATTGATCGAGTATACGGGATTTTTAGCGAGAAGAGGAAGGCAGGGGAGATACTTGTTGGTGTATCGGGGGTATATTATATATAGGACGAAGTGAGGCCGTAGGATATAAGTAGAAGCTGGTGCTCGCGAAGATGATGGAGGTGCAGCAGCAGCATTCGCCGGCGGGGGTGGGTCCGCTCGACTTCTCGCGGCGAGGGGTGGCCGAGGCGTCGGCCTTTCGGGTCGTCAAGCCCAAGCAGCTGATGCAGCCGCAGCAGCAGGCCCAGCAGGCCCAGCAGCAGTCGCCGATTGGTCAGGAGACCAATAACAACGAGAACCCCCAGGAGGCCACGAGGCTGCCCGTCGAGAGCGAAGGTAAGCGGCCGTCGCCATTTTTCTCTTTTTTTTTTGCGCCGAGATTCGACGGCCGTCGGCCGAAAGCTCCGCAAGCTGCTTCGGGAGCCTACAGTTGCTCTCGTAAGGTGAAAGTTGAAAATTGTGAGGGATATAGGCTTCAATTTAGTGCATTTAGTGCAAGCTCATTTTAAGAATTTACGAAATTAATGATGTGACTTGTTGAGCTTCGTGGAAACTGTATTAAATTTATTGTAAATTTACGCTAAGCTCATGCATGTACATTTGCATTATTTTTTATTTACATACTCGAAATACAAGCTTCAAGTACCTGTAACTGTGCAAGCTTCGCGGAGCTTGACTTTTTCTGGAACAGAACAATTTTATTCGAGCTTTTAATTGCTTTGGTGTAGTTCCTTATTGCGCGATTGTTTTGAATAACGAAATAAACGCAGACGAGCACCGCAATGTTTTCCGATTTCAATAATAAGCATAGATTTATGTTTTATGCGAAGCGATTAAACGATTAAACAGATCAGTCGAGATATTTATCGCCGATAAAAAATGATTAATGCGTGAATAATCGGCTGTCCCTGGGAAATCAACCTATTCATTAAAAAAAAAATATTCGTTTATTACCCGCGAAGTTCATCACGCGCCACCGAAAGAAACGGGAGGGAGCTTGCAGCGGAGCTTGCAAAAGTTCGTAATCCCCGTCGTCGAAAACGGAGCGCTAAAAAGGGCAAGAGCGAGAGAAAAATGTAGATAGACAGAGAAAGAAAGAGGGAAAGGGTGAGAGAGACCACCTGCCGAATTCCCAAGTGCACACATCGCGCGCCGTAAAAAAGGAATGGCAAATGCCGCTGCAGCTAACTACAAAGCTGCACGCGTCCGGGGCTTTTTTCGGCGCCGCTGGATTTCGCCGTTGTATACGTATACGTGTGTCCGTCCGTCACTCGGCCTGTCATCACGGGCTCGCGCCTCCGCACCCGGCGATTAGCGCGCTGCAGCATTGCACCTGCGCTGCGTGCGCGGTCCTCCCCCGCGTAACGCCGAGCCCGCAATTAATACCCACCCGGAAAGCGAGCCGACAAACACCGGACCCCGGGTCTGCCCCCTCGACGCGCCGATGGCTTTCGCCGATCAGCGGGATTATCGCTGTGTTTCGCCTGCGAGCCGCTCCTCCCCTCGCGCGAAGCTCCACTGCAAGCTCGAGCTTTTGGTTACTTTTACTGATGCGTAATTTTTGTTTTTTAGTTTTCTTTTGTAGATGAATTTTCGTTTCGTTTACTTGAGATAAGCGTTGACAATGTAGATTGGAATTATAGTATTATTTTTAGTTATGTAATGTATATCGGTTTGTTTAAGGATGTGTAAATTTATTATTTTGTCAAGGAAGTGTTATTCTCTGAAACGCGTCACAATTTTTGGGTAACTTTTGTGAACATTTGGTATGATTAAGACTTTAATTTTTTCGATAATATTAATTTTTTATAAAAATAAAATTTAATTTACTTTAGAATGTAAGTAAATTATAAATTACAATTGAGATACAATTGAGATATCATCTTTATCCTATGAAGAAGATGTTTTAAAACTATTACCACGGAGTTTACTCGAAAAACTTTGCATTTATTCAAAAAATCATTCAGTGATGAAAAAAGCCATTTTGAACATTACAGATATTAGAATTTTCTTATACGTTTTTAGTTCCTTCTACATCTTTACACATTTACATTAAATTTCATGCTTTTTAAAAAGCTTAACTTTCATTAATATTTGTTATTAATTAAAATTTACAGTTTGTATTAATATTTTGTATAAAATCAAACAAAAGAAATAAAAAACCATCGCTACAATCGTTACACTCGCGAGGTGACGAAATAACAAAGTACACACCTCCCTCCAAATCCTCAACAACTCGAGCGAACATCGAAAACACAGGAATTTGACAGAAGCAATTTGTCGGCGAGCGTAGGGTGCCACTTTGAAAAAAAAACGCTTCCATCGGACTTCGCCTCTCGCGTTCCGTCGGCTGGATGTGATAGGGTCGAAGGTCGCGCGCCTGACGCTCGGCTCGCGTGTCGCGCGGCAGGTATAACGTCGCGACAAGTAGGTATGGGCGCGCGTCGCGTGTTTACGCGTGTCCGGCCCGTTCAACAGGTGAGAGCGAGAGGAGGCATTAGACGGCTGTCTATACTAATGCCCCCGGCTAATCGGGCTAATAGCCCCGTCGCCCGCGATATCGCGCAATTCCCACCCGATCGCCGCCCGTCATCCTCGCCGCTTTCCATTCGTAGCTTCAATTTTTCATCGATTCGCGCGCCCACTCGTCTCCCTTCCTTCTTTTTTTTTTTCGCGAAGTTTCATGGGTCGGGGTAACGGGGGCTTCGCGCGAGTATCAAGTTCAAATCTTTATTATCGCGCGCGCGCCGCGGCGATCGATAAGGCCTGTGTGCATCTCTCGAGCCGAGCGCCTCCTTTTTTTCGCTTAAGTGCGCAGCGAAATAAAAATCTGGCTATCGTACGCCGCGAGGTTTGCAATAAAGTTGATATTGACTTGCTTGCGAAAGGAGTTACGGAGATTATGCGATTCGGCGGATAAGATCGGCGATTATCGAGATTATCAAGTGCGCGCGAAATCAGGACGGATGTTCAATTACTCGCGTTAGATATACGGCCTGGTGGAAAAGCGCGCGAGGCGCGACAAGGTAAAATCGGCGCTGTTCGAGGAAAGTCTATACGCTCGGGCTTCTTTGGCTCGCTAATGAGGTTCGAACGTTTCGTCGCGATCGCAGATAGCGGATCTACGTGGAACGCATTTGTTGGAGGAAAACGATTCCGCGATTTTAATTTGACATAAGACACTTAACTGATAAATCGATTTTAAATATTTTGTGGTGCGCAATTAATACTTGACATTTTTTTCTCGCATTAAGGCTTGCTTGTACAATTTGTCCGGTAAAATTTAAAGTTTTTTTTGTGAAATTTATTTAAGTAAACTATATTTGAGGGAATATTTTGAAAAAAATACTTTAAATTTATAAAATTTTAGTTGTATCTACGTAAGTATTACGTATATTTAGAAAAGGCAAAGTTTCACATTTAATTCTTTTGTTAAAAATGCATTGTATGAAATAGTATAATAATAATTATTGTTATGAAGTAAACATTTGACTTTAATTTTCTATCTTCATTTTATTCATAAATTTGTTTAAAATATTAAATAAATTTTCTCAAATTTAACTACATTTCTATTTCGTAACAAAAAATTCGCATCGTTAAAAAATAAATCAGAAAATAAACTTTACAACTACACGGGTAAAATTACTACTACTACTTTAATGTTTGTTCGTTGCAGAATGAAATTCGCGTAAGAAAAATAACTAACATCAATATTTGAGCGAGTAGATGCGAGTTCTCGTAGCCGCGCGGAGAAAATCACGTTGGCACAAAGGATAAAAAAAAAGGTCGTCGGATCAACATTGTGCGAACCGGAGGGAGCGTCGACGAGCCGCGGCTCACGGTGACGAGGTGCAGTGAGAATCGACGGCGCCTTATCTATAGGGAAACATGATTTATTTCTGATAATCCGCCGCGAGATAACTTTGCGGCGCGGCTCGTCTAATCTCCCGCGCGCAGATTATCCGCGGGCTCTATTGCCCGGGGATTAAGGACTTTTTTTTTCTCTCCTTTTTCATTTTCTTGTGCACACAGCCGAGCGGCCGCCAGGCCGGCGGCGGCTTTTCCCGGTCAAAAGAATCGAAAAACCGCGGCCAAATTTCTACGTGTTTGCCCGGACGCGTAGCAATTATTGCCTCGATTTTTCGGCCTCTTCTTTGATGCGACGCCTTTTGCTCGTCGATGGTTTATCACGGGCTTTCGTACGCGAGTGCGTTAGGTTTTTGAGGATTTCACTTGTGTGTTCAGGGAAAATGGGTAATTTTTTAATAAACGGAGGAATCTCGTACGGAGAAGTCGAATAAGTTATCGCCGGCGAGAGAGGCGAGGCTGATAAATAGAGGAAAAGCAGCCCCCCGCTTTCTAATGAAGATGCTCCTCCTTCGTCGAGGGGTAGATTTCGCCTACGTACGAAGAATACGTAATTCATCAAGGCGGCGCGGAAAGACGCCGCACGCCCAGATTGACCCTTCGCTCGATTATACTTTTACTGAATTAGAATGAAGACAATCGGGATTGCGCTGTTACAAAGAATTAATAATTTTTACGGGTCTCATTAATCAACTTATATATACGGTGAAAGATTTCATCGTGAATACTAATTAATTAAGTGAAAATGGTTAGATCAGTAAAGTATATTTAACGCAATTATATTAATAATTTTTATGGACGATCATTTATTAATCAGTTAATGACACAGATTTCATCTTAACACTAATGAATGAAAATAGTTGCTTTGGTAAAAATAGTAAAATTAAAAATCTGTTAAAATGAATAAATGAAAATTCATTTTTAATAAATAAATATAAATACTTATTCTAAGAAAATTCTTCAATCTTAGCAAAAAGTTCATTTTTAAAGTCTATTGTCAAATTTAAAAACATTATTAGAAGATCTTCGAGTGTTGCTTACTGATTCTAGCTAGTTATTTAACTTCGCATTTTTACGTTTCACTATTGTAGTTATGTAATTAAAAATGGCAAATAAATAAACACACTTTGGGTTTAAGAGGAAATCTTTTGACTTAGAATAAGTGTTTCAATTCCATTTCTTTATATTTAAAGGCAGTACCATCTAAAGTTGAATAAAAATAAATAAATTAATTGAATTAGTAACAATTACTTCAGTAATTACTAAACAGTGTGGCTCTTTCAACTAAGTTTTAATGAAATTTCACTATAAATTGCAGTGGTTTTTCGCTAATTCAACTTTATGTATTAGGATTGCGCACTTGAAAAAAATTAACAATCATTACGAAGGTACATCATTACACCTGATAGAAGGTTTAATCGTTGATTATCATTTAATAAAGCGAAAATGGTTACTCCGCAAAAATAAATGTTTAACGAGGCTCCATAAATTTGCTTTCAGGCTGCGACGTGCGGTTGATGTTCCCGCGGCTGTGGGCTCCCTTCGCCAGCGCGAACGAAGTCACGAACTTGCCGCCATTTCCAAAATCAGATCCAGGTAAGAAAATTCGCGCACACCCGCCATAACTCAGCAAACTTTCCTCGTCGATTCGCCGTTCCCCCGCGGGGGATGAGGGCGAGAAAACCGCGCGATGAGGGAAAATTTACCGCTCGCCCCAGAAACCCCGTTCCAACTTTTCCTTTATTTTTTTGCAACGTCTACCGACACCACAAAAAAAAAAGAAAAAATAACTTGTTCAATAGATTCACGCACCCACAGACATGCCCTCCCTCCCCACACACACAAACACCCCCACACACGCACTCGTACGTGCGCACAGTCACTCATACGCATACATACATACATATTTATAGACATTTTCGAAAAACCGGAAAAACATTAGAAGATGATCGAAAACACCTCGAAACTTCTGTCATACTTTTAGAGAAAGTGTTTTACTGTTACAAAACCATCTCTAGGAAGAAGCAAAACAGGCTCCGCGATAGATTTTCGCGATGGGCGGGCGAAGTGAGGACAAACGAAAAAGAAAAAGAGAGGTAGAGGCAGGAGAGGCGCTCGGTAGTAAACAGCGCGCGTGGGTGGGGAAGGCGAACGGGCCTATCAGTCCACGGGTGACTTCCGGGCGGCGGCCGGACCCTTTTTATTTATCAATTGCGCGGCCCCCGCCGAAAGAGAAAGAGATGATTGGGATTAATGGCGGCGCACGCGTCACGTCGGCGTCTCCACCTTGGCGCGCGCGCGAGCGGATCGGCGCGCGGCTCCCTTTGTGCCCGCGACGTGCCCCGGGAAATTGGACGACGACATCGGGCCGGCAGCGCGCGCATACGAAGCAACATCGGCCCTGCTTTGGCTCACTTAATCTCTTTAGAGGCGAGCGCGGCTTCCTTATTATTCCGGCCGGTGCGCGCCCGCGCTGCGCCGATGCCCAAGAGCGCGCCTCGGAGAAATCAGCGGCGGAGGAAGTATTTGGTTTCAGCAAGCCGTGGGGATTGACTTTTGCTGCCATTCGACTTCTTTACGCGGTATTTTTTTTTTTTTTTTTATAGAGGGTTGATTTCTAGGATATGATGATTTCGTGGACGAATTTTCGTTAGTTTGGTAGTCGCCATTCGTTGAGGTGCAAGGGGTCGTTAAATGCTATTGTGATGTAAGAAAAAGTGCACTTACAAATTTAAAGACTTATCATCTCGAATTTATCAGTGCAGTACCAGTACAGTCTTCTTTTAAATTTTTGCAAAGAAAAGATTTAAAAGTATTTTCTTTTTCCTACTTCGTGTCAAAATACTCGAGTGTATTGCACACATCTCTTAGATTTTATTTTTATCTGCTACACTGATTTTTGCAACTAGTGATAGTTTAGAAAGCATAGGAAATTTATTATTTAACTAAAAGCTAAAAAATTCCTCCAGCCCATCTTTGTTAAAACATTAATAATAATTTTTGTATATATAAAATAGAAAAACTAAAGTAATGAAATCCATAAAGGCTACGAAAGCTTGTTTATTAATTAAAGAGTAATTTGTAGTTGAAAAGTTAAAATCATCAAATAAAAAATAATTATTTGAAAAAACGAATAAAAAGATGAAATTTCAAGATACTCCGCGATCTCCCCCAATTAATTATTATAGATTAACTGTTTATATCTATAATCTATTATTAGAAATCTTTTGGTTCAGTTCACAACAAATTAACTTTGAAAGCATATCCTCTCCTATATTTTCTGTTAACTTTCTGGTATAACATAATTGCAATACATAATATCCTTTTTCGATTTAGAGAGGCGGTCTGTGTGCGCTCGATATTGTGTTACGGATGATCGAAGGAGTTGTACGGTCAAATATTTACGGCACACGTCAAACGCGCTATAGTCTTGAGTAAAATTTAAACGGTTTACCTTAGGTCGAAGGGGATATTTGCACTGCGGTGTCGGGATGCTGTCCGGCAGCTATCGAGACTATGATGAATTGCGCGGAACGCCAGCGGGCAAATAAAATAATTAAACAGCTAGACGTTTAACTCGAGGCGAGCGTCACGTTTGACGGGGACGCTATTAAATATTTGCGGGATTTATTTGTAGTGTAAATCGTTATTCTTGACCTATTTTTCATGTACTTTTTACAAATATTTAAAAACGAATCAAATTATTTCTTGCTTTTCTTTGTTACAAAAAGATTGCAATTCTTTTAAGTATAAGTTAATTAAAAAAATCACTGTTTCATCTACACTATATATGAAGATGAATGATGTGCAGCTTACGAACTACAAGCTATATTAGTATATTTTGCTATTTTTGCAGGCATTAGATATTATAATGTAATCCTGAATTTAAATTTTACAAAAGTAGTAATGTATAGGTGTGTATTCAATACCTTTTTTATTAAAGTGAATCATATTGCATAAAAATTTGCTATAAATTTTTAGATTTTAGGAATTGATTAACAAAAAAAATTATCACAGGCTACTTTAATAATAAAAAATAAAACAGTTAATTAACATTTACAACGAAAACTTTACTTTTTCTAAAAATTACCGTACAAATTGTTAGTAAATGTCCCTGTATTGTCTCTGTACATTATTTTTTAGTCATCATAAGATCTATAAATCTAGAATCAAGAGATTAAATCATCAAATATCTTTTCAACGTTTCTAACGTATAACATATTGCATTTAACAAATAATAGTTAAATAGTTTAAAAATTTTCTAAAAACCGTTCCAGACACCACCGTTTTAACTTGTCATTAAAAAATGCTCCTGAAAGACTCACCCGAACCCGCAACCCAAAGATAGGTAGTGATTTAACCCCTCGCCTCGTGATTCCCAATTGAATTTGAGAGGGAAAAAAATTGATATGTAAGAAAAAATGTCGCAACGCGCGTCTGATTGAGCGGGGCCGCGGCGATGGAAAAGGGGAATCTCGAGCGGCGACATCCTCTTAATCGAATCCATTTCTGCCGGAGCGCAAACTCGGCGAGTCGCCGCGCAATTGGCCGCTCGCGCAGCGGCGCATCCACGTATACACCCGCCGCGTAGGCAAAAGCGAGAAGCAAAGAAAAAAAAAACGGGAGGAGGAAATAATCGGCCGCAGAGGCCGCGCGCGTACACCGGCCGGTAAATGAAATCCCGCTCGCGGCCGCGTGCGCCAATACCCCGCGGCGGAAAGACTCGCCGCTCCTCTCGGAAGCTCAAGTGTATAACCGGCTTTAATAGCGCGGCCGGATCACTACGCAGTAGTAAACGACTGACGGACGACAGAAGATTAAAGTTGGCCCGTTAACTCGATCTAATTGTCTCCCTCCCTCCGGCCTTCCTTTATTAATCCAGCCGAGCGAGCGCGAGCGTCTTCCTCTCCCTCTTATTTTTTTCCTCGTTCCTCCGGTTTTACGTCTCCAAATCTGGTGGCTGATGCCTGCCGCCGCTCGCGGGGATATGGGCGCGAGATCAACGTCTCGCGGCGCGATTCTTTTGTAAAATTTATGCCCTCATGTCGACGCTGCGCCTTTCAATCTCGGATCCTTGGGAATCGCTGCCTGCCGAGGCTTTTCGAGGCTCTTGCTTTTCACTTAATGTCGCGCGATGACAGCATGCAGGCTTCAACCACCCTCCGTCGGAGGCTCTCGATCTCGAGATTTTACACTTTTCGTCCTTTGTGGCCGACTGTCGTCCATTAAATTTTGATTAATCAGCCGGATAGGTCTCGGGGCTTGGGATTTCGAGGCTACGCGCTTTTCTGGTGGTTATATTGTGTATGCGACTGCTTTTTTTTTTATTTCGGATTAAATTTAATTACGCTGGAAGCATCAAATGCCCATGAAAATTAAATTTAGATTGACTCAGTCGACGAGGTTAATTCCAATCTTCGAAAGTCGAGCGTGACGGAATCGTCAGAAAAAGCTGGCTTTCCAATTAATTCCCGATGCGAGTAGTGCCGCCCAGTAAAATTATCAGTGCGCGACTGACGCTCCGTCAATTAGCCTAATGGGGCGCGCTTACATCTATTTAGATAATTAACGTACACCGGTAATTTTCATATAACAAAATATTCATCAAAAGGAAATGTCGTGATCTAAAGCGCAATGTGCCACTTGAGTCTGGTAACCTAACCGACGGGTCCATTCATTGCAATTTTAGTAACATTTGATTGCAATGATTACCAGAATTCAATTGATTATTTTCGACGATTGCATTGTTTTTTTTAAGCACTGGTGGTTTTCTTCAGCGTCTGAATATTCAAGTTTTTCGGAGGCTTAAATAAAAGTAAGATAGCAGATCCTTTAGTGGGAAACATGTTAAACTCAGCTAGTAGTCCACCTGGAGGTGAATGTACTAACTAATATTAGGCAATACATTACTATATTTTATTATCGATTAAAAAGTAATTGTAAAATCACACTTATTAAACAGAAGTCTGCGATTACACGGGATTACCCACCCCGCGCGGGTGAATACTCGAGGGGGTGGTTTTGAGCGACGCTCTAAAATCGTCTCGCCGAGGAAAACAAGAAGGAGACGGGCGCTCGACTTGAGTTACGCAATTAATTTGATTTCTGGCGCGTCGCGCGATGCTTCTTTTTTCGCTTCTTATGCAGTCGGGACTCTTCGCGGAACGGCGGCGGCGAGGAGTGCGCTTTTTTTACGCGCGCATACGCCGCGGCGCCCATCTGTCTCCCGCGTACTCTTCTTCTTGTTCCTCCTCCTCGGCTTCGCTGCTTTCCCAGGCGGACTTTTTTTTCGACCTCGACCCCTGCACGGAACTGCCATGAGAGCCTTCGACACCGAGTGCGCTTGCGGGCGAGTTTGTTTCTTTTGTTCGAGTGTCTTGATTTTAATGATTGCATGAGTTTCGGAGCTCCTTGCTAACTTGCGAAGAAAAATATGGATTTAATTTTGTACTGTAAGAGTATTTTTCACTAATTTTAGTGGATTTTTTCGAATTAAACTTTAAAGCGACGTTGATCTTCAGTTTTTTATATGAAAGCTTATTTTATTATAAAAGTGAAACAAGCGGTAAATACAAAATTTTTAATTCTAATTTCTTAATAATAATTAACTATTTTAATGTTATCACTGTCTGACGTTTAGGGAAAAATTTAAGAATTTCTAAAATAAAGTTCGAAGTACTCGAAGAAAGATAATTTTGCCTTAATATTTCTTGAGGGGAGTACAAATTCTGAAAATTAAAAAATTTGTTTTAAGATTAATAAATTGTAAAATACGTACGATATTAAATTTTACGAGATTTATAGTAAAAATTGCTAGCTACTGCTTTACTAATTTTTGTGACTTTTTCCAGTTTGTTCTTACTTTACTAAGTTTTAATGAAACTTTTTCCCATGTCCTTTTTCATTTTCTTCCTTACAAGTTCATTGTCTATGAAAATCAGAAAACCAATCAATTTTAAAAGATTTCAAAGATTTTCTTGCCACTCTTCTACGAACTATAAATTTTGACTTTATAACTCCAGCGCGAATTACAAAAATCTTACCGTCATAAATTCTCATGATCACGCTTACATACAATACCGTCCCCATTGAAAAGAAAAATCCTCCCACACTAAACGTTTAATACAATTACCGAGTCAGTCAATTGACCGAATGCCTTTTGATAAAGTTCAATAAGCCAGCAGATCCAAGTGTAGCATCGTCTCCGCATCGCGCACACGAACCCTCGATCCGTATATAACGCACCGCCCTCGACAGGATCCGCGAAAGGGCCATATAACCGAGAGACACAGTCTCGCCTTTTTGTGCTCCGGGGCACCAGCGAGACCGCAGCAAGGGGGTCGTCCGCTCGCGTCTGCTTTAAACGCGATTAGTCGGGCGTGCGATATACAAAGGGCGCTTGGCACGTGCCCGCGTGTCGCGCGCTCGGATTATAAATATAATATCGCCGCGGGAGAAGCCGGGCGCCGGGGGTGTTACCCGCGCGAATTATTACGAATCAATCGCGCCCACCGGCCGCTCGTAAATCACGAGCGCCTTTATAAGGAGAAATCTAGCCCGGATCGACCATTCAATCTTCTCCGATCGATCATAAACGAGCGCCGCTCGCTTTTCGCACTTTAGCCGATTGGCTCGCGCCGCCTCTCGAATATTAATTAAACGCCCGGGTGTAGAAGGCGCGCGAGGTGATACGCTGAGAGGAGACTTTTCCTGCGCGGGCCATTTGTCGTGGTGCTTTTATTGGAATCTTTGGGGGGAGTGCTTATTATTTTGATGCCGATGGCTTAGGTTTGTGACTGTGGTGTTGGAATTTTTAATCTTTGCTTTGTTGTCTTCAAATTTAGGGCAAGGTTCGTGCAAGTCGAGTAGTTGGAGTTAGTAACTTGGGAATTGTGATCGTAGCAAGGGTGATAAAAAATCTTTAAGTAATCGAGGTAATATTATCGTGTTAATTGTTATACTTTCAAACAAATTTAATTGTATCTTTATAATAAAAAAGATTATGAAATTATGAGTAAAAGAATTGTAAAATTTAATTGCAACATTAAAATATTAAAGATATTCGGATGGAGTATCGCTCTTGAGTATCATTTACAATGAAAATTTATTTTTACAGCACTTCACATTTTTTAGAATTTGAAATTTTAATAAATTATGTTTCTTTCTAATAATTTTTGTATAAATCTATCAAATTTCTTTCTTTAAAATTCCTTTTATTCTTCTCCAGAATCTTCTAATTCATATACAATTAATTTTATCATGTATGAGCAGGGTTCAGTAATTAAAGTCGAATAAATGCAAAAATCTCAGTATAGATCAAGATGGGTAGCAAAAATAATCTATCTTCTCGTGCCGAATATCTTTTATCTCCTTTTTTTATGGAGTGATGCTTACTTGTACAATGACACATCTTATACAAGTAGATTCACTCTCGGCCTTTTCAGCTATCTTAAGCCTTTAACCAATATTCCTCGGTCTATATTACTGGATTCACTCAAGTTCATTATACCAAATATATTTAAACTTGTTGAAAAAATGTATAGAATCACAATAGAAAATTAACAATAAAAAAAATTTTTTATTAAAAAAGTTGATAGTCAATGTTATTTTCTCTGTCATCAACACTCTTAGTATCCCTTAAGTGATGTATGTATAAATTCAGCATTCTATCGAGCTTTTAGTTTCATCTCGTTCTAGAAATGATCGCACAAATTAGAGGGCATAAATTCTCATTCATTCAATTAAATTTGACTCGCAGGTACACCAAAAACTACAAGCGTCCAGCCTTTCACGTCATCCTGAAATTTAATTTTCTGCAAAAGGCCAATTCCACTGAAAGCATAAAAAAATCTGTTACCCACGAAATCAGTTCATCAGGGCGAGAAAGAGAAAGCGAGAGGCCGGGTTTCGCGTGCGGCGGGGCAAATTAAAAACGCCGGCTCGCCGTTATAATTGCAACGCCTCGGCGCTCGTTTCGGAAAAAGTCGGCAACAAACAAGCAAGAAGGAAGAAGAGTCAGGGGGGGGGGGAGGGCGAAACACGGGGCGCAAAAGCTCGGGCGAGATTAAACGAGAAGTGAAAATGTATTTGATCCGAGGAACGAGGCCCATTCCGCGAGATTGCCCTCTCCGCGATTCCACGTCCCGCCACCCCTCCTCCCCGCCGCCACCCCCGATGCCCTCGTTAGCGTTACACACGCAACCCCTGCGCGCGCTCCCGGAAAAAGACGTACGCTACGTGACTCAAATCTCATTTGGCCGGCCCAGCTCGGGCCGCCGTCGGAGGGACGGAGCTCGGCCGCATTGTGTAGCATTTTTCCGCGCTTGGGATTCTGCGCGAGCGCGCGCCGCGCTCCATTTTCCTCCTCGTTTCTTGCCCCCCTCTCCCCCGGCGCGACGTACCTCCTACTTTTTCTCCTCGAGCTTGTCGCGGGCTAACGACGGGGTCGCCGCCGAAAATAGCCGGGAAATGTTGATCAATTTTTTGCTCCGCTCCGAGTCCGCGAGGGGCTTGACCGAAATGACGCTACGGGAGGGAGAATCTCGTCTCGTAAAATTGCGGGGTGAGGATAAGGAATGGGTATACTTTCTCGAAGAAAAAAAAGTGAGGAGCTCGTATATTCGAGAATCTCGTATTAATTCGAGATTCCCGTGTCGGCCGAGACTCTCGCTATTTACGAGGTCAGACGTGTACGAGATTCTCGAATTTCTGGAAGCATTTTGCTTTCTTTTATTCTTTTATTGAGAGACTTATAAAAGATAAAGTTTTTTTACAAAAAGCAAGATTTGCTACTGTTATCCGGAAGAACTCGTTTCTTTTTTAAAATTTTTGGAAATGAAGAAGTTTTTATAAGGTAAAGATTCTTATAAAGCAATCAAGATCAGATAATTCTGAAATTCTCTTATCAGTAAGAGAATCTTATTTTTTTTATTTATTTATTTTTTTGTACTGAAAATTCGACAAAAAGCAACCTTACGAGAGTCTTTTCGATGTGCATTGAGAAAATACATTGACGCGAAAATCGTGGGTACAAATCAAATTGCTTCTTCCTACAAGAAGCTTTGTAATAGTAATAAACAAAAGTTGTTTTAACAATATATTAAGAATATGTTAAGTCAAATGTTTGTCTGCTTGCGTATGTGCGTGCAATTGTGTGTACGTGTGTGTGTAAACCTTTTTTTTTTTTAATTTCAAGACAATATGAACAAATTTCTTATACTCTTATACTCGGAAGAAAAATAAAGTTGTACCTTCTCTTTTTTTTAAATAGAGCGACTGTCGTTCGGAGTGGGTCGACTGGTGGGCTCGCCACTGTCGAGGAGTCCGCGCAGGTCGCCGTCGCACTCGCCGTGCCCGGACTCGCCGCGCACGGACCAGCAGGACACGGAAGTGGACGTCGACGCGGAGGACGAGGAGGTGGACGTGGACGTCGAGGAGGTCGGCGACGAGGACGAGCACGAGGGCACCGGCTCCAGCCCGCCCAGGTCGGCGACGCCACCCTCGCCCATCGCCGTCACGCGGAGTACACCCTCGTCCAACCCCCCGAGAAGGTTCGTATACATTTTGTAGGCTTATTAAGGGAATCAGCCAGGGTTAAACCTGAAAATATAAAAAAATATTGAAAAATGTTAATAATTGAGTAAAAGTTATTTTCAACTCTTTTTTCAATTTCTACTCTACTTAAAATGCAGAAAAATATATTCTAAAGATGACGTAAAAATTTTATGACCCTTCGTTGTAAACTCACATGTCAATCGCGTTGACTCGAAAAAAGGAGCGAAATAGCTTCTTTGAACTAATTTATTTGGTATAAATAGAAAAATTAATATTTACTATTGGTCTAATTGGTCTTAAAAAGATAGGTATTTATAGTTAGTTTCTAAAAAACAATTTCTAGAAAAATCAGGACTCAATAATGCAGAAAATATTATTTTCAGGTTTTAAACCTATGGCTGGTCCCTCTAATTAGTTTTTATGCTGGTAAGATTCTGGCGAAAATAAAAAGTTCATAATACTTACAATTAGTTTTGAGAGGTGAGAGAAATTTGGTGTTAATAAAAAGAACATTTCGTATAAAATTTAAGAGAATTTCATCAGAACCTTACTTTAAGTTCTCTACTCTTCGTTAAATTTTTTCTACAATAACTTAAAACAGTATACTAATTCACAAGCACTTCAGAAACCTGTAAATTGTGTTGATAATCTAATCTTCAATACTCCACATAAAGATAGATTTCTCCTCAAAAACCTATGTTTTCGAACCTAGACTTTTAAGCCTTGAATCTATAATCCACATAAAAAAGAAAAAAAAGGCCAAAAATGTTCATCGCTAACGTCTCGACGATAAAATCAAGTAGGTCCGGCGACTCGTTCAGCGTGAGCGCGCTGCTGAGGCCGGACCCGCCCTCGGCGCACTCGCAGAGCAACGGCGCGGTGGCGCAGCAGGCCACGTCGATCCTGTACCCGCCGCTGCACCTCCAGGGCGGCGTGGTGCTGCCGCCGCACCCCCAGCACCCGCTGAGCTACCTGCACCCCCAGCTCCTGCCGCACCATCTGCTGCCGCCGCACCTGCACCCGCTGCTGCGCGGCGTCCACCCCGCGGCCGCGGCCCACCCGGGGCTGCACTCGGCCCACGGGCCCCACGGCATCCACCACCCACACCCCCTCGGCGACGTCTACAGCTGCGTCAAGTGCGACAAGATGTTCAGCACGCCGCACGGACTCGAGGTGAGAGCTTGATCCTCGGGAAGATCTGTGGGTTGTACTCCCTGGTAGAAAATTCACCATAAACTGACCATAACTGGTCAATAAAGAAAGCAATTGACCATAAACTGACCAATTTATGATTGATTTTCTACCAGGGCTTGAGAGATTGGGATAGATGGGATGAGAAGAATGAAAGTTGGTGAATTGGTTATTTTTTGCTCGAGAGTAATTTAAAAAACTAAAGTGGAAACGTCTGATCAACTTGAATCAATTTCTGATCATAAAATCCAATAACTAAATTTTATTACATTTTCTTGATAGTAAGAAGGGATTTTTGAGACAGTTTCCTCTCAATCTGGAAAAGTAAAGACTTTTCAACTTGAGTGATTCTTCACTTTGAAGAATGATTTCACTATTCAAGATTCATTCAGTAGATAGAATACATCACTGTTAAAAAGAGTCTTTATCCTCTAAAGTTGAACAGCTGAAACTTCACTCAAATAAGTGAACAGACATTTATTCTACGACAAAAGTCTTACACTTAAGTATGTCCATTTGAGTCAATTTCACTTACTCAACTTTAGTATAAGTACCATTACGAACGGAACTTAATAATCTATGCCATCGATTAATCAGAAGCTACACGGAGAGAAATTTCTGGTGAAAATTCCTACGCGATTAGTAATGTTGGGATTAACTACAAATCTGCTTGGAAAGACTTATTACAAAGCAGTGTACACATTACTCAGACAAATAAAGATATCACTCGATCTTAAAATTACAAATCACATGTTAATACTTGCAATAAAGTGAAGATGATTTTTATTTAATTATTTATGAAAGTCCCTTATTCAATTAACAAATTCAACAAAAAGAATCAAATCATCAAAATATAAAAATAAAGAAAGTCTCCCCGTGTAGTCACCGATCGAAAACTACATACTCCAGTACAAAACTTTGATCCTCCAACCGCGATCCTCTGATTTTCGCAGGTGCACGCGAGGCGGTCGCACAACGGCAAGAGGCCGTTCGCCTGCGAGCTGTGCAACAAGACCTTCGGCCACGAGATCAGCCTGACGCAGCACAAGGCGGTCCACTCGGCGGAGAAGGTCTTCGAGTGCAAGCAGTGCGGCAAGGCGTTCAAGCGGTCCAGCACGCTGAGCACCCACCTGCTCATCCACTCGGACACGAGGCCCTACCCCTGCCAGTTCTGCGGCAAGCGATTCCACCAGAAGAGCGACATGAAGAAGCACACCTACATACACACAGGTGATTATTGCTCTCGTTACTATTATTGCTGTCTATACTGCCGGTGCGCGAAATCCACCCCCGTGAGAGAATCCGGCCGCGGACTGCCGAGGAGAGTCAATTACCGAGCGACTCGGGCCCATTAATAATCAGGGGCGTCTGGACCGGGCCGGCATAAGTTAATCCGGGGCACGCGTCCGGAGAGAGAGAGAGAGGATTGCGCGGACCCCCCGGGCGCACTTGCCGCTTCGTAATAATCGTAATGTCTTTTTGGGGCGCGCTCCCCCCCTCCGGCACTTTTGTCTCCGCTGGCAAAGCTGTGCGACGCTCTCGTGGCATACGCGCACACCCCCCTCCGTCGGCAGCGCATGGAGAGTCGCGCCGTAATCTCAAAATAGATTTTCACTGCCGACAAATTGTCTGTGGGAATCGAGTGCTGCGGCATCAAGTGCGCGCGCCGGGACCAGCTGCTCGGCCCTCTCTTTCTCTCTCTGCCTGATCCGATCGTCTCCGCTTGCGCATTCGCTCGGATTAGCGATGTACTGTCGGGTATATACTGATATCAGAATTCAGAGGCCAGTTCGTTGGAGAGATCCCGGGTAATTGACGCGATGATGTTGAAATTGAAATACTTGTTGTTGCTTTGGGTAGAGTGTATTTAGTGATATTTAGAGTTGCAGTTGGGTTGTTGCGAATAATGAAGAGGATTATTCTGGATATTCGTTTGACGCAGTTGATAGACAGTTATTTAGTGTTTGCGAAAAGTACATTTCAAAAATACCAAATACTTTCTACTATCTACTAAATTATTATAATTTTAAATGCAGTCTATTTTTATCTGTTTTATTTGAATCTATAAAAAAATCCATCTAGCCTCATGGCTTAATTTTTTTTTCAGTCCCTTTTAATACGAATTTCCCAATATTCTTCTATTGAGAAATTAAATTGAAATATTAAATTCATAATAAAACGTATTTGAATTTTGATATATCATTGATCCGGATTCTTTTTTTTTATTGTTAACCAATCAAACTATTTCTTTAAATGCTTCATGTCATAAAAGTACTTAATAATTTATCTATTTGTCTCTTTGAATTTCTATTGTACTAATTCATAAAAATGATTAAACGATTTAACTGAATTGTAACTAAATATGAAATAATAAAAAATTCAAATCACTTAATCAAGAAAAATTTTTTTAGCTGTTTTCAATCATTCCGATCAAGAAACTTTTCACTTTTTAATTCGCATTTCACACGACTAGAACAGATTCTCGGGCAACTACTTTTTTACGAACATCTGCAAGTAAAATTCGAAGTACACCTCGCAAAAAATAATCGTTCCGATAAAAGAGCCCTCGCTCAAATCCAAAAAAAGAAAAGAAAAAGAATTGGTAGCTCGAGGTAATTACAGTTGGCGTCGTTCCGCGAAAGCAGCGGAGCCGAGAAAAAGAAAGTGGGAAAAGAAGAAGGAGGCGGGGGTGGGAGAGACACTTGACACCCGGGCTGTCTGGTTTGATGGAGCGGGATGGCCACGGATGGATTTCAGCTCGCGAAAGAAATCGAGGAGGAGGAGCTCGCCGTGCGCCGAGAGAGAGCGAAAGGGGGAGCCGGCGAGATGGAGCGAGCCGCCGAGAGTTGGAGGGAAGTGCGGTCTCCATGGCAACCCTCCCGATGTCTTATCAAATTATCACCTTGTCCTCCGCTCTCTTTCTCTCCGTCTCTTATGCTCGAGAGCCACCCCCCTGCGCGCCGCGGACGTCCTTCCTTCGAGGTACACAAAGGCGCAACGGTCAGTCGCTAACAACCTATGGGACGTTGCGTGCAAAGTCGGCACGAAAGAGGGTCGCTCCGGAGAACATTTAATTCATTATTCAGGCCGATGAAAAATTCAGAGCCGACGCGGTAATGCCGGACCCGCGCGCTTGCGTCGCATCCTTTTTTCCGGGCGAGGGCCGATTCTCTCGCCTCTCGGTTCTCACGGCCGACGCGCGCCTCTTTAATTACTCCGGATGCAAAATTGTAACGAGCCAAGTGACGTCTCTCTGTACTCTCCGTGTTTTTACGAGTGGTTTTTTTTCAGTTGGTCTGTTATATAATTTTGCACAATGTGGGGAATTTAAAAAAATACTTATTTATAAAAATATTATATTTATTTACAAAAAATATTTATTTATTGCGTGAAATTACAATTTTAAAATTCCCGCTTAAAAGTAACGGTCAGTGAATATCGCATTGATAAGATGATATTAAGTATCATGATTATTTAATAAAGGAAAGGAAGAAAGTAAAGGATGCTTAAGATAAATACCTATCAAAACGAAATCTATGAGACTGATATAAGAAAAATAAAGAATTCATACAATTTTAGTGCATTACAAACGTATTTATTTAAGTAAAAAAAGGAATTATTTGAAAAATTATATTTTGCAATTATTACTACTGAATGCCGCATGAAATCTCGATTTTTCTACTTATTTTATAATAACTTGTACTTGTATTTTTTCGATTACTTATCTGGATTAATTTTTTTTAATTCTATGTTTTTATAAGTATTGTTACATTCTCCTTTCTTGTAGTAACTATTATTCAACTACTGAAGTAAACAGCACAATAACTCTTTTAGCGCCAAGGATCAAAAACCACCCCTGAATAATGTCGATTAATGAATTTCGCACTGACAAGACGTCGTCGCAACTCTTTAGCAATCAAAGATATATTTAAAAGTAATTCTTTTCAGTTTTATTATTTAAAAAAATGAATGAACAATATCCTCGAGTTGCAATGAAAAGTACACCTCGCGGCGTTTAAATGAAAAGAGAAAAGGAAAAATAGTTGCAATCCCCTGACGGGCTCTAGCAAAATTACGGTAATAATCGAATGAAGCAAAACAAAGGCCTTACTCACCCACACACACGCTCTGCGAGTGAAAAAGGTCAAAGATAAAAGTCAATCGAGGCGTGCGCGCGTGCAAGGCAACAAAGCTAGATAGAAAAAAGCAAAACGTAAAGCGAGAGCGAGACGGAGATAGAGAGTAGAGCGAGAGAGCGAGCGAGGGAGAGAGAGAGAGAGAGGCGAGAGTGGGCCATGTGCAATAAGGGTGCGGCAGCGGCCGTCGGACTCCCGGGGGACCGGTGGCGTGGCGTAACGTAAAATCATTATTAGGTAGGTGGGTACCGAGCGAGCGCGCCCGAGCGCGGGGGGGAAATAAGAGCTGTGCAAATATTGCCCGTGCAGCCGGTCTGGTGCGGCCCTTTTCTCGCCGGCGCGAAAACGAGTCAAGTGCAACCCGCCGGGACGCCGAGTGCCGCCACCGGCCGACACACCCCCCCGGACCCCCTGCCTCACCCCCTCTGGAAAAACAGCGCCGGCCCTATCGAACAATCTTTGCGACCGATTAGATTTCGGTTGCTAATTTTTACTGCAGTTGCTTCTTTTTTTTTCTTTCTTTCTTGCCGGGTTTCCTTTTTTGGAAGTTTTTTTGTAAAAGTTTTGGTGGAGATTTGTATATGTGAGGGTTGAGTTTTATTGATTTTTATCGGAATATGCAGTAGAATCTTTAATTATTATCAGTTTTTTGGTAAAAAAATTGAACTAAAAGATTATAAAATAGAAGTAATTATAGTTGATGCGTAATATTTTCTTTAAACTGATACACTAAGACAATTTTGTAGGAAAATGTACTAATAAATTTTCTAGGTGATGATCGTATTTGAATCACAAAGAAAACTAACTTAATATTTCCAAAAATTATGATAAATTTCATTATTTTAGAGAGGTCCGCAAAATTTGTTATAGAATTTTTGCTTTAACATTAAGGGAATAAACTTAAAACAAACTTAATCGTAGGGTGGTTTTCCAGCCTAAAAATTTCTACCCTAAATATTACGGTATCTCTAATATTTATGATAATTTAAATAAAAAAATAATTAATACATATATATACGAAAAAATACTTCAATAATTTCCAGTACAATAACGCGTCCCACGATTACCCAAATTTTAGGGGTAAATTCTCCCTATGTAAAAATTTTTTCTATCTAAACGCTGATTATCACGAGAAACAATTACAATTGCAATATCCTACAAAATAATAACCACGTACACTCAACGAAATTAACAGCCCCTAAAACAAAAACAACAAAGTATTGATTACAAACCGCAAGTTTTTTTAATCGCAAGTGTTTTCAAAAGGGCCGCAATCTACTTTGCGGCGCAGATCGCCCGGCAGCCCCCGCGTCAGGTACTTACGGTCAGATGGTGCAAGTGTCCTATAGCGGCGGCGAATTCGAGGCTAGAAATCTGCAACAACATGGGGGGTGGGGGGTGCGGCGCGTTGTAATTTCCCGCCCTATATCGAGCGAGCGGAGCTTTTGCATCTCCGGCCGTGTGTGTGTGCTCGTCGGATGGCGCGCGCCCTCCTTGTTTTCACAATAAACACTGCAACCTGTCCGGCCGCGGTGGCAAAGTAAAGTTCGATATGTCTGTGTGTACTCTGCGCGCGGGCCGCCGCCCACCCCAGCCGTCGCCTTTTCACCCGGGCGCGTGACAGTTTTCCACCTCTGTTATTCTAATCCCGCTAAACTTCCCGAAAATCCAATGTCGACGCCGGCTCCGCGGTGGGATGACGTTTTCCTTGCCGAATCGATTCTACGACCCTTTTTGCCGGATGAGCCGCTGCTGCTGTTTCCTTCTGCAGTTGTTGGTTTTGCGCGCCGCAAGATTTAGTCTTTTCAATTACACCACGGGTCGTTTGTTCTTCTGTTACTTTATGCCTACTTTTCTTTGGGTAAATTATTGAAAAGAGAATTAACTGTAATTTTATTTTGAGGTATTTTTCGTTTGAAGAATTTTGTAGCCTTGAAAATAAAAGAAAAGCAAGGGAAAATTGATGATCTTATTTCTTGATAGATGCTTGAAAGTGCGCAAGGGATATTTGAAATGTTTAAAAAAGAAATGTATGATTCTTTCATAAATCAATGTAATAAGATTGAAATGTTAAATAAATTGATAAACAAGTAAAGGTAAATAATAAATCGATTAATCAATTACATTTATTTGTTTATAGATATATAAACACAAAAGTTTTTTTATTTGTTTATATAAATTTCCATTTTATATTTTTCGCGTAAATAAGTATACTGTTAGGTTTATAATTTATTACATCCATATTTTTATTAATTCAACCTTTAAAAAGTAATTCACCAAATTTTATAACATTTTCTGCTATAATCAGTGTACTAACTTTTGTAATTTTTCGAAATTTTCAATTTGTGCTCTCGTTTATAAAGACTACACTAATTTAATAAAAGTCCATTAAAATGTCAACGTAAACAATTAAATAAAAAACTATAAAATATTATACCTTGCACAAAAGTAATTCTTTTTCTTTAAACGTCATATAAGTGCATTGTAATGAAGCGAGGCGATTTGGAGGGTACGCGATTATATTATTGCGTTATACACAGTCTAGGGCTTTTGATGTATATAAGCGGTGGCGCTCGGGTCCCGCTGTACGGGCAACTACTCGAAAGCTATTAGAGGTTTCCAAGTGACTTGACGCCCCGGGAGCGGCCGCCGCGGATCCCTCCAGGCTGCTTAAACTTTTCGACAGGCCGACACTTGTTGTACACGCCGTGTAATCCCGCCGAGCGATGCATTATAACGCGCCCGCACCTCGACTGGAACGTCAGCTGCCGCCGATGACCCCCATGCTCGTTCCTCTTCGTTTTTTTTTTAGAGATTATCTCTTGGCCTCGTTATCGCTGCCACATCGGAGTTGGGGGAGAATCGAGACGCTTTTTTTCCACTGCAGTCATCGTTTCAATTACCCGTTCGTTGCTGTCAATTTTTGGAGTGGAAAATCAGCTGGTTTATAAATTGTCCTTTATAGTGGTAATTACGTAATGAAGGTTGGGAAAATTCTTTACGCGAAGAAAAAAAGAACTTGTACAAAAAATTGCAGTGTTTATTTAAAAGCTTTCATCGACTGCTGTCAAGATTTTGTTGGAAAAATTGTGATAGTTTTTTGCAAAAATTATCATAGTTCTTTTTAAAATTTACTAGAAATCTAAGAAATTTTACTATAGTTCTAGTAATTTTTAAAAAGTACTATTTCAATTTTTTCAAGGACAGTCTGTCAGAACATTTAAATAGACTTGCCATTTTTGGTAGACAGTTTACCGAGAAAAATTGTTTAGCAAAAGTTTTATAGGTCAGAAGTAATAAAGGGTCAAACTTGTTCTGGCAGAAAAATTACTATCGCTATAATATAAGTTACTTGACAAATAAATATTAGTACAGTTTCAGAAAAAATTATAGTAAATTTATGACTGTTTGCAAAACTAGTTTTGCCTTTTCGGACCTACTTATCATTGAAATTTTGTGTACACGTCATTATTACCACTGAAGAAAATTTAAGAAAAAATGAAAAATCATTCTATTAAAGAAAAATTAAGCCACTTTAAGTTGAATTGACTCAGTTTTCACTAAACTGAACATTTTTTCACTGCTTTTCACTGCGAGAATACTAGTCAATATACCTAAATATAGTGCATCTGGGAAAGTCATAATTCTCATTATACTGACGTTTAATTTATCATTTTGCAACAGAGTTACAGCTCGTTTAAGTTTTAAAAACTTCACCATTGCATCTAAAATGCAGAAAATTTTTTTCTAAACTTTAAAGAGCGCAAAATTTGAAAGTGTTCAAGACAGCAGAAATTATCTTTCGTCAGACGGGATGCATCGGTGCCTCGTAACGAAATTCAAACTCCGGCGGAAAATGAAATTCCGGCGCCGCTGCGGCGAAAAAGAAAATTCTGCTGGATTTCCGTTAGAGGCAGCCCTCCTCCGTATATACGTACAGGGCGTTCGCGGGAGAAAGCTGATTCCTTAATGCGGAGACGGTGGAAACGCGATACCGAGACGCTAAGTCGGTTAGCTCCTTAGTGCTGCTGCTGCTGCCGGTGCGCTACTGGGGGGATACAGTAATCCGCTCTCTCTCTCTCTCTCTATCTCTATCTCCTTCGCCGCAGCGGCGATGGATGCCCATTAAATTATTATTGCGGCGGACCTCGATTGCATTACGCCCAGCCAAATCCGATCATTCCTTCTTTCTCCCCCCTCCTATTGTTCCTAATTGGAAGCGATTCGCGGTTCTTGCGCGGGATTTTTTTTTTCGAGGTTGAGCTTTAATTTCTCTATTTTTTCGAGTTTTGCGAGTGCATTCGGATGGCAAGCTCGTCGATATCGCGCGCGAGAAATTTAATCGCGCGACGGCGAAGTGCGAGCCGCGGGGGGCGCGACTTGAATACGCAGCTGATATTTGCATGTTTAATGCCGCGCCTCAGCTGGAGGGAGCCGATATATACGACTAATTTGCGCGAGACATTCTAGACGCCGCTGCATTTTCGCGCGTCTTCCGCGGAAACGCCTAGACGTCGTGAAATACTGCACGCCGAGGAAGGGTTGTTTATAATACTTTATGATGAAAAATCATTTTTAAAGAGGTGACAACCAAAACTCACTTTGAATTAGTCTCTCCAATTACTTTTTATCAAGTTCGCGGTTTTTTTATAGTAATAAGAGACTTTTCCAAATTTATTTTTATTCGAACAGACAGTTCGAAAATCTGCACACATCCTTATTGAAAATCAATTGAATATTCAAGTCTACTGCACTGAATATTTCACTCGATGTATATTCATTCTTTTATGCCTATGATACAGTACATAATATTGTTTCTTACCGCTAGTGGGACTCAGTGGTATCTTACCCGGTAAAGATTGTGCTGCCTCAGTTATATATACGGAGGTTACTTTAAGATCTGTGTGCATGATCAAGCCTTTGGAGAGACTACTAATGCTCCACAATTTAACTGGTTGTACTTAACTAATTATAAATCATAATGGAACAATGAAAAAATTGTTTCAACTCTTATGATTATTGTAATCAAATGTCACTAAAAATCAGTGAAGAATCTCTTACAATAATTCCTCTTCAAGCTGATTTCATTAAGTTTCTTCTGCAACATTATAAATCGATCCATCTTTTCATCATCATTACTAGAAGAAAGCAACAGAGTTTTAAAAGCTCCACAATATTCTCTTTTTTTTTTACACAACGCACTCCGCGCAAAAAAAGCTCGCCCGGAAAAATCCAGTTAATTCCCGCGGATTGCCGCGTGTCGACAGATTTTGACGCTTGCTCGCGTGCACCGAAAAGGGATTGGCGAGCGGGCGGAACGCACTGCACCCGGGCCGGAAAAAAAAGCGCTCGCGAGTAATCATGTCGGGGGGTGCATCGCAGCGTGTACACCGCGGCCGGTCTCCGAGGATCGCGCGCTCGCAACAACAACGCGTGTACCGCGCGCGTTTTAGCCGGCGGCGCAACCTCTGGGAGGCCGTGTACCACCCCCGGCCCGTACACGTGTCCGCGCGCGCGGCAAACGCAGCCCGGGGAATTTTCGACCTCCGAGCGGGTACGTTATATTCGCGGTGTACGGTATATATACACACTCCGCTTCGCGCCTTGATGTATTATTTAAGCCCCGAGGTCGCCGAAAAAAAAGGAGGAAGGGAAGACGCCCGGGGAATCCAGGGCGGGGGTGGAAGACGCGCGGGAGTCTGATTGATATCGGTCGGTAATCCAGGCACGGAGGCCCCGCTAGGTATCCGCCCGAGGAAAATCCAGGCTGTCCTCGGCGTGAAATATGAGATCTGCCGTCGCGCGGAGTCTTCGCTGGCGTTCTTCTCCCACCTCGTGGACGGGAGCCCGAGAGAGGAAGACTCGCGGGGATTTGGATTGGAGGACGCGCCGCCGAGGAAATCAATGCCTCTTCTCCTCGCAGCGGCCCTCCCCTCCCCTTCGCCAGGCCGACTCCCTCCCTCCCTCTCTCTTTCTCTCGCTGCTCTCCCGCTCTCCCCCCACCCCCGCCGCTCGCAATCTCCACCTTCTCGCGGCGGAGGTGGTACGTGCGTGCGCCGAGCGCGATTTCCAGAGACTCGATTTCGCCCGCTAAAGAGCGAGCTGATGACGACTATCTCGGGCCTCGATTTACCTCGGGGAATCTATATATGGACCTCACGCTGGAGATCGCTTGTCTTTTGCGTTAAGCGGGGGTATTTGTCTTTCGCGGGTTTGTTAGACAGGCTTTTTTATTTGTCAAGAGGGTGAGAGGGGTTTTGAGATATGTTCTTTTGTCGGATGAAAATGATACTGTTTTTTTCTTTGTCATTTTTGAAGTGTATTCGAACACTCGTCTTTTTGTTAAAACCTTGATAATTTGGGTTTTAAACTTTGTTTAAATGTATAAAGGTGAACTGAAAAAGCCAAAGGTCTGCTTTATAAAACGAAAGGAAAATACCAATAATCTTCATTACCGTAAAGATTTTGGAAATAATTTTAGAAATTTGTTAAATTAAAAAACCTTGTGATTATCATTTTCGGTAATCTTTTGATCAATATGAATTGTGCGGGATAAATGCTTAGAAAAATTATTTTCAAAATAATGTTAAAAGCCAACATAATACAATAGATTCTACACAATTATTATAACAAAAGTGAAATTTCTAAAATGTACTAAAACACCGGATTCATATATTTACTAAACTTTACAATACACGATAAATTTTCATAATTTATTACTGTAATGATGGATTATACGTATGTCACTATTTGAGAAAAATAACAAAAAAATTTACTACAAATTTTCTGGGAAGACATGAAACATGAAAATAATTACTATTATTTTTATGAAAAATTTTTTATTTTTCAGAAAATTTTTTCATTCTTCAAACCTACCCCTAAAAACTTAAATATTAAATTTCAAAATTACTTTCTCATCATTGTATCTCGAATAACTTCTACTGAAACGAATGTGCTTAACATTTTTAACAAAATTTCACCAAGTCTCTATTCAAAATTCCAAGAATTTCGAAAAATTGAGTTCACTGTAATGCAAACTCGACTGCTCTCTCTTCGGCTGTGCCCGTAGGTATAGCAGCGCATAAATATTAAATTCAAATTCTCAGCGGCTCAAGGCATTTCATCGCATCTCGAAAGGGCATCACGGCGCCGAAACACTTGAAACTCACCGCGATGCTCCGCAATTAAACTCCCTCCTTATTCGCCATAAATTCTCGATGAATATGCTAATCTCGGCTCCGTCCTGCGTCTCGCCGCGGCCCGGATACCCGGGGAAAATGAGAGCCGCTGGCGCGACTTAAGACGCCATTACCGAGGCCGCCCCTTCCGGAAATCATATTAAACTCCCGGCAAATCTTGAGAGGCTTTCTTCCCCCTCTCTCCTCTCTTTTTTCCGCGTAGAAAAGAATTTTCCCCGACCTGCGGGAGGGATATAAAGGAGAGACGGCACTTTGATCACTTCGCGTCGAGAGAGAAACTTGCCCGTACCCACTCGCCTTTTACTACTTTGCCGCGCTCTCCTTTTTTATGGGCTCGCCCGCCCTGCCTCCACTTTTCTTTTCTCTTACTTTTTAAACGGGGACAAAGTTCCGGCTGATTCCTTAAATATTGTGTCTTCATCGCGGTTGCGGTAATTTTTTATGCCGAGTGCTCTTAAAAAGTAAGGCTTTCTTCTTTATTAATAAAATTGCTATAGTATTTTTTTAATGTCTTTCTGGTGAAAGTAAACAATTATTTATCATTTTACAAATACACAATACGCAGTTAAACAAAAAAAAATTCATATTCACAACAAAGAAAGTGTTCCCTGATAGAAAATTGGCCAATTTTTATTAATTTCCTTTTGAATTAACCTGGCCAACTTATGGTCAATTTTCTACCAGGATTATATGGTCTTATTTTATAATTAAATAAGAGTACATGGTAATGTTTCTGTAGTCATTTTTATGTGGTTTTTGAGATAGATATTTAATAGTACAATTTAATAGTACAAAACATATAATCATAATAATCGTATAAAAGCTAAAACTAAAATGTTTAAACTAAATTACATCTCCAACGTAGCAAATATAGCGATATTTTTTGGAGAGAAAATGTAATAATTTCTGAAGAAATAGAGGTTTTCCGAAGAAAAGCATGCTACATTATTGACTGTTTTATCTGCTTTTGTTTGATTTTTTAACGGAATCTCTTTCTCTCTAATGAAATACTAAGTTTTAGAAGAAAATACACGGAAAAAATATATATTAAAAATCATAATAGACTGTTTACGCACATAATTTACTGTTGTCGCAGGCTGTTCTTGTTGAAAAAATAGCAATATATACTATAAAACTATAGTGAAATTTCGGAGGCTTTTAGTAAATTTAAAAAAACTATTTCTATAATGTTTAGAGAAAACTATTGCAATTTTTCGAAGAGCTTTTTTCTGCATGTAACTTCAGAAACTTGCGTCGAATCTTAAATATCGACCAATATTAAATATTGGAGCCTAAAATTTTACATTTCTCCATATATTTCTTCACAAGAAACCAGATTTCAAACTTTAACCAAAATCCGTAACCCGGACACTCTCTCAGTAAAATTTGTAAATTTTGTAAGAAACCATCTCCGTTCTAAACGCACTCCCCTCACAAAAAAACCCCGGGAGTGTCGGACTAAAAAAGAGAGCAAAACGTCCGGAAGAATGGATACAGGGAGTCCGGTGCGGGGGCGACGTTTCCCCGGCTCCCAGCGCATGTGCAGGTCGTAGCCGGCGGGCTGCTCGCTCGCCTAAGTAGAATAGCGCGTAAACGTGCAGCCCCGACAACGTGAACGGACTGCCGTAGAGGCGGGGGAGGAGAAGGGCCAAGCTCTGCCTCGCCCGGCGCTTCTTGATTTTTACGAGCCCGTAAATTCCCGAGAGCAGACTCCCCCGCCCCGCGCCTCGCTCGCGGCGCAGGAATTCCCCGGGAGTTAACCGGGGGGAGAGCGCGGAATTTCATCGAGCCGGCCGATTCGCGCGAATGGATTTTCCGCCGGGCTGCGAATTCACCCACCCATCCCCCTTCCGCGATATACTGATTTTTTTCCCTCGCGGAAACGCGATTACGGAGGAATCTCTTATTCCGCTTCTTTTTCGGGCGCCTTTTGTCCGGCGCGCGGTAAGTCGGTCGGTCGCGATCGGATCGAGAAAAAAAAAGCGGCGCGTTGTTTATATCGACGGACGGGGCTGCAGCGCGCGAGCTGGCGCGTGTATAAAACGCCGCGAGTCCATTAAAAGCGGCGGCCTCCCGCGCAGCTCCCTCCTCGGCGAGAGGGCGCTCGGCTTTGCTCTGTCTCGCTCCCGCGGCGCCCGAGAAAGGGGAGTAAGGCCGTCGCTATGGTAACGAGGGGCTGGAGCCGCCCCCGGCCGCCAATCAGGGCCGGGCGCTTCTCTCTTTTCGCTGCAGCGGGGGTGGCTGAGATTCTCGCTCGGGAGGAAATCTTGACCGGGCGTGCCCCGAATCCCGGATACCACCTTCCCGCTGCTTCTTCTCTCGGGGAGAGCGAGAGAGAGAGATAGATGGAGTGAAGTAGATAGAGTGAGATAGGGGGAGAGGGGGAGGGGGGAGAGATGGGGAGAGACGGAGGGAGGGGGAGAGCAGTTAGAATTAACCGTGCACCTTGTGCAGCAGCGCCTCGGAGCTCATCTCTCGGGGTACCGCGCCGGAGACGATCGATTTCACCGATTTATATAGTCGGGGGAGAGCGATGACGATGGCGGAGGGAGGGTGAGCGCTGAGGAACGCCCGGGGTGGAGACGTGCCACGATGTCGTTGCGTCGAGAGTGAGACGCGTTGGATTTTTCCTCGGGCTCCGGCGAAATTCCATCGGAATGTGCACGCGTCGAATTCAACATTTTTTTTAACGTACTATTATATTACTTTTTTGCAAAATAGGACTACGTCATCTATTGTAGCACATTGTTCAGGAAACTTTATGAATGATATAGATTTTTAATCGTATTTTATAATAAACTTATTAAATTTGTATTACCGATATTACTTTCTTGAAAAAATTCGATTGCAGGATGTTATTATTAGCTAATGATTAAATGTCTGATTAAATATATACCTTTTGAAATGCATTTAATATCTGAATTTCAATTATCAACAAATTTTATGACAATATTTAATGAAAATAAATGAAAATAATGAAATATTACATCCTTCATTTTTTTTTAAAGATAATAGAAATTAAAAAGAAGTGTCTTTATGAAGTAGAAAGTATTTATTGTTATTAGAATTTGAATTTTTTGACTTTCCAAATTTAATTTCTTCCCTACTAGAAATATTTTAAATAAAAAAATATGTTATTTATAAACTGGTTAGTTATTTGACATTGATAGATATAATGACTAGTTTTTGGCCAGTTATTATATCTAAAGCCATGTTTAATAAAATAATGTTACCTAAAATTACCAGCCGGAGATTTTTGAGTATGGAGAATATGATTGTTACGTAAAAAATATAGTAGCTATAATAGACATCCATGTAAACTTGATTCTGTCGATTTTGACAGTGTCTAATTTTAATCCCGAAAATCGGATACTGCAAACGGATAAACTGCAAATGATGTAAATATGAAAGATGCTTATAATTTATTAAAAGGATTATTTATGTCATAAGTTTACAATGGATTTCACCCGATTAATTATACAAAATCAATTACAAAACTTTATCTACTACTTAATTGTAAAAACTTCTATTATTACCTCGGAGTCTTAGCAATCAATTTTATGAATACATCATTTCATTTATAATTTACTACAATTTAGTAAACTTATTTAAATTCTTACTACAACAAGAATAACCATCCTAAAATTTAGTACATACCGTTCAATACCGAAAGAAGTGCATTTTTTTACGTGCACATTTATTATACAAGCGAAAATAAAAATACATATAATCTATAATCTACAATAAATAAAAAAATCTAACGAAACGTAAAATTTTGTGATTCCAGGCGAGAAGCCGCACAAGTGCCAGGTGTGCGGCAAGGCGTTCTCCCAGAGCAGCAACCTGATAACGCACTCGCGCAAGCACACGGGCTTCAAGCCGTTCGCCTGCGAGCTCTGCGGCCGGGCGTTCCAGCGCAAGGTGGACCTGCGCCGCCACCGGGAGACCCAGCACGCGGACATCGGCTCGGCGGGCGCCGCCGTCCCCGCCGCGGCCGCTCACCGCTCGCCCATCAACCCCCTCGCCGCCGCCAACGCCCAGCCGGCCATCATCCAGTAGATACCCCCGCGGCGAAATTTTAGCTAAAAAGAAACCTCCCGGTGTCTTCCCTCCTTGCTTCCCGACGGGACAATCGGAGGCGAGTGGAAAAACGGCGCCGCTCGACCCTCGCGGACGCGCGAGCCCGCGGCGTGTACAGAATCATCGAGAGACTCTTGAGTATTGTAATTAAAAGGGATAAACTAAGTAGCCTAATTCGTACCGTCAATTCAATCTGTATAGTGCAGCGGGAAAAGTCAAATTATCATTCGACGCTTCTCTTTCAGTGCAATCGACTCCCCCCCGCCCTTCCCTCTCCCCCCCTTACACGGCGGGTGTACTTCGTTGTTCCTTTCGTTCACTCGCGGCGGAGACCACCTTTTTTCATCGTTCATTGTTATTTAGTACTTAAGAGAGCGAAGTGGAAGTCTATTTATTTAGCGCGCGATTACTTACGATTGAAAATTTAATGCGTATACACATAGTACGCGTATGTATGTATAACGTGCGACTGGTTCAGGGGGCAAGTGTGTAATTAGCATCGATGCTTGCTCTCTGAGAACGAGGTATTCCGAGTGTGACCAAAAAAAAAAGATTGTACATAGTATCGATATGTAGTACGTACCACTATGGCGTAGCGAGTAAGACTATAAATAAGGAACAAAAAGTCGATTATATAAATAATAAAAAAAATGAGAGAGTACGGTGGAAAAGTCTATAAATAGATCGTGAGGAGACGCTAAATTATTGATAAATTATGAATAGTGCGATTGAGATATGTCGTTTAAAAGTCTTCGATGCGCAGAGTTAAAGAAAATTCTACCTATCTTCCCGCTATCCAAAGTTTTTATTGTTGTAACTTTTACTATCATGTAATTATTGTAATTAGACCTCGCTATTGATATATTACTGTCATTTTTATTATTATTATTGCATTAATATTATTATTACCGATTATTATTATTACCATTATTAATATTATTATTATCATTATTATGATTATTATTATAAATAAACGCTGTTACAATTTGTAAATCATTATTGTTTTTTTCATTTATACTCAATATCCATCATTTTCCCTATATCACACATTTTACACAAATTTTATTTATTTATTTACTTATTCATTTTTAAGTATATTAAAGTAACCTTTAAGTTATGAATCTTTGAGAAAAAATATATTAAATTTTAATAAAAATTTCTCAAAATTGATAAAAATAGCCATAAAAGCGATAAAAATTACAATTTTTTGCGTATTTATTACAACATTTGTTAGTCATTTTTAACAACCAGACCGCAAGGTGACAAAATTACTAAAAACAGTAGTAATATTTATCGAACCATTCGCTCCGCGTAAACAAAATATAAAAAACTAAAACTTATTTATTAAATGTAAACAATTTTTGATAGATAAATAAACAATAATAAACAGGAAATAAAATAAAGTGATAAAACACCGGTCGAATTGAAAAAAAAAAAAAAAAATTGGCCAATGAAAATCGCATGTAGTCGCGCGGTCCGGGGCAAGGCCGAACGGCAGCGCGGGTGTTCCACTTCTGGGCAATAACAAAAATTGGCGCTGCGGCAATTAAGCAAACTGTCCCGCTCTCAAAGGTCCAATATGTTTGCAGTCTCCTCTGGGCTCCCCCTCCCCCCCTCGTCTTCGCTTTTGTTCCAGCCGCGGCGAGCCGACAGGGGGGGTAGGCCGCCCCTACTCCGCTTAATGCCTTTCCGCTTAAATCCATCGACGATTTTTCGGCCCTTCGGCCCCTTAATTTATTGTTTACCGTAAATATACGAGGCGCTCCGGCCATCGGCTGGAATTGGCTCGTTTCGGATTATTAATTCCGCAGCGTGTAGACCGATTTTCATTATTAATTCGTGCAACACTCAATTTTATTTTTTTTTTTTTCGGTATGGATTTGGCAGTTGTTTTTTTTGTAAGGGGAGGGGATGTCTTTTATTATGCATCGCGATAAATTTTCACCTGCGCGAATTGAGACTAATAAAATTCAATTGTGAATGAGGCTGAAGTGCGTGCGGGGCAATCATTGATACTTTCATCGAATTTGGATAATTGATGAGGTGCAGTAGTAAAAATAAACGGCCAGTGGTAGGGTAGGCTTTGACTTTCTAATAAATTAAAATTGTAAAGGAGCAATTTTAAAGGCAATTTTTTTTAATCACTTGTTTTTATCGCTTAGCGCGTCTGACCTAAAGTAGTGTTTTATCACTTCCGCGTTAAAAATAAATTTTTCATTTGTTTTTTTTCGATTCGGTTATTTTCAGTCAATTAACCTAATAAATTTAAAAAAAAACAAGTTGAGTCTGAAAATACTTTCAGGATAGATCATTATTAATTGTCTAATTGAAATGATAAAAAATACGTTGACTTGTACTACTAACTTTTAAGTATTCAAAATACATAATTGATTATAGATAATTGATCTCTTTACTAAAGAAAATTAATATAGTTAAAGTGATTAAAACATAAGTATAATTTTAAATAAATGCTTGTCAATTTACAATTTTCACAATGTTCAATTAAATGTTTATAATTTAGTATTAACTTTATAAAATACTTTTCAGATACATGAGAGAGGTGTTACATTAAAAAACTTAAATAATTTGCTTTAAAAAATTGTTTAAATTATTGAATTATATTTGTTTACAGCTGCATAATAAAAATTCAGACATAAAAATAAGTAATAATTGTTAGTATAGTAAAAATTGTTCTATTATTATAAATAAACTTGATATGCGCACGGAACTTTTTGCAAGATATATTAATAAATATGCTTCCTCCATTCAATACAATAACTGAAATATTAATTTAAACATTTAAAAATTTAATAATAACTAAAAGGATTCTACGAAAATCAATTTTATGCATAAAAACGTCCTTGAAAAAGTTTTTCTAAGAAGAAAAAGATTATATTTTCTTTACATTTCATCATATAAATCACATTTTGAATTTCCCTGCGTAAAATCTTCGAAAAAACTTATTGCAGTCATCACGTCATACTTAAAAGCAGTAAACACAACTTAAACTTGACCCACAAAAAAAGTTACTCCAAAAAATCTAAAGTTCCGCTTGCAAGGGTAGCTCGCGAATATTGCGGATGTCATCTCGTCGGCGCTCCTTTAAGAGGGTGCGAGAGAGAGAGAGAGGAGCGAGAAGAGTGCCTCGTCGGAGAAATCCGGGGAGCCTCCGGCAGTTCATTCGACCTTCTCTCGCGCGCTAAATATGAGAAAGCTCGCCGGTCGGGAATCCCGGGCCCGGCGCATAGCTGCACTGACTCGCGGGGGCAAGGGAGAGCGCGGCGAGCGTGACGCAGCCCAGGCAGCGGCAGATTGGACAGTTATTGCATTCTGGGCAAGATTAATCGTCGGCGGGGCGAGCGAGCGAGCGGGGCTCTCGCGCGCAGGCGCGTTGATTAACAGATTGCCAGCCGATAGCGGCGCGCGGGAGCCCGGGAGAGGAGCGGCGTAATGGCCCGCGCGCCCGCGCTAATAGAGAGAAAAGGAGAGCGGCGAAACGCGATGGGTTATATTAAACGACCGGGGGACCGGTGTACACCCCCCGGCGCCGGCTATGATTCTTTGTCGAAGACGCCGGCGCGGGGGTGGCACTTTTCATTCCGGATTCATCCCGCCAGACCACAATGGGAATATAAAACCACTTGATTTCTGTGAGAGGCTTTTGTGCTGCACTTGACAGATTACGAGCGAGATACTGACGATTCGTACGGTTTTCGGGAATAGTTTTGAAGGGACACCTATACCTCTTGTGATGCGACAAATCGATTATTTTGTTCAACGTTTTATTTTTTTTGTGGTATCGACAAAGATGAAAATAAAAACAGAGAAAAAAGTTTTTTTAGTCAGGAGTAATTGAAAACCAGTACTAAAATAATCCTTCCCTTCTCTCTAAATTTAATTCAGTGATAAGTACGCAACTGATCCGAAAAAAGTGTATATACACTGCAAAATAAGTGAATAC
>UXGC01000934.1:0-43770 GCA_900480045.1 Eurytoma adleriae
CATTTAATCACTCAACAAGGATCTCGCATAATTTGGATCGAACTTCACTTACAGGTAAGTTCGTTTGATCCCTAATTAGCAGTTATGAAAAATTCAACTCTGTAATATCGAATATCCGATATTTCGTGGAAGCGAAAATGCAAGCTCTTCATTAGCAACAAATTATGCAGCAATTAGAGAGTAAAATGCAATGATCAATAAGGCAGAAGTTACGCAGCGAGCCTTTGAGATAATTTATGCAGAATACAACAGACAGACGCAGGGAGCGGCAACTAAATATTAGTGGCTTACACGTATTTGCCCGCCTAATCCAAACAGCGTTTGATAACGGCGCACAAAGCGAAGGATGCGTGATAATTAGAACGCGGGCAAATATTATGTGAACTAACTCAATTAGCCGGCATATGCTCTAAGCGTTCGACTTTGCGACGGATAAAAAAAAGACACGAAATAACCCTGCCCCCTGAAATTCACGTAGCCAAAGCTACGCGTCGCGATCCACCCCCAAGGGTAGCCTCCATATTTTATCGCTTCGGCCAATCGGCGCTCTATCTCTCGCTTTATACGCGCGCCGTACACGTTCATCTGTAAAACAATATTCGAGTGGCCGTGAATTTTTTACGAGGCCGCGCCGGCGACTTTGTGCGCCGCGAAATTGCCGCGTAAAAAATGTAGCGTATGTAAATCTTAGTCGCCCCCTGACGGGGCGCGCGTCGATGCGAAAATTTGCAAACGCAATGCGCGGAACGAACGAATTTCCGGGCGGCTTTTACGATATCGTAAACTCGGGCGCGCGGACCCGATGACCTGTCATTTTCCGGCGCGGCCGACGTTTTCCCGATCTCCCAGCGCGCGATTTCCCTTCTTATTTATATCCCCGGCCGTGGCGCGTCCTTTTCACTCGGAATAAGAGGGGAAAAAAGCAGTGGCATTTTTGCTGCCGATGCGGAGGTGCTGTCTCGCGCAAAAGGAGCGTCGCGCGCGCGCGCTTCTCTTCCTTTTGCCGCAGACTCGAGTCGCGAGAGAAAGGAGCGGTAAAAAGGCCCCGGGGGCGCGGTGGAAATCGTTATTTCTGTGCGATTTGCCGGATGATCGTAAGCGGGGACAGGATTCGACTGACGCGTTCGTTATAATGAGACGTCCATTGTGACTGGAAGAGCAGAGCCTCGCGCTCGCGGGGGACCGATGTATAATTAGAACGCGATTGATCTGCGAAGGGTCGACGTACCCGCCCTTTTTTCCTTCCGCGGAGGGTACGTCCGTTCCTCTGCTTTACGCGAGAAACTCTTGCCTTGATCGTCGGCGCAAGAGATAATGCCTCCAGCTTATCGTCATTCATCGTCACACTTCTTTTAATAGACATGGTGACATCATAAGCAAAAGTAAATGAATGTCTTTCGCAGAATAAACAAATAAATAAATAATTACATCTACAGTTTTTCCGATACAGTCTGAATGTTCCTAAATAAATGTAAAATCGTTCTCTCTAAATATGCATAAGTTAAGTCACTTATTCGATAGGTGAAACACATTTCACATTAAATAAGTGCATATGGATGAATTTCCCATATTCATATTTAGAGGATTTACTTCAAATCTTTTTGCAACGCAATCACGATTTCCGCTTTATTATCACATCTCCTTTAAATTTAGCACTAGAAAAATAAACAGACAGGTGAAATTACGTTAAAAGCATTTAAAAAGTCCAAGTTCGTTTTAGAATTTAATTGAATACCCAATGCAAGCGCTGCTAAATTTCCACGCGAAACTTGATGTAAAACTTGAGCTGAAACCGAGCTGGAAATGCCGGTGAGCGCCTTTTCGCGGGTTCTCCCATGGTGAGCGCGCACAACTGATGTTTACCCAGCGGCGGAGGAGGAGGAGCCAGACGCAGCTCAACAAAAAGGACGCGGGAGCTCTGGCGCGCGAAAATTGCCCATATCCACGCGATATTCCGTCCGTTTGCATTAGGCGTCGCTCGCGCATTTGTGCTGCACTTAATATAGCGCTCCGCGCGATCCTCGGCGCATATTGTGCGTGGTCCGCCCTTCAGTCGCGCGATTACAGCTAGTAGCTACTTAACCGATACAAAACTGACTCTGCAGATTTTGCTTTTTTTTTTAATTTGTCTAAAGAACTTGAAGGATTTTTGCAATAATACATTACGATCTTGTAAGTCTAACTGAAATTTCATTTGTTTCGTTAATGAAAAGAGAAGGGAAGAAAAGATTAATTATTATTTGCGCGGATTATGTAAGCTATTCCATAAGCATTGTAATAATCAAAATTTTTCCAAGTAATATTTACAATTGTGTACATTAATTTTCACCATGACAGATCCTAATATTAAATTACATACACGCAGACTCCGAAATCTAACCACACGATATTTTTTTACCAAAAAATTCCCCTCGTATCCGGTCCCCTTTTAAATAATGTAAATCCACTTGAAAATCTCACATCAAGGGGCTGAAGAGTTTAAAAAATAGCTCGCGGTAACTAATACCCAATTCGCCGGGGCCGGGCTGCAGCCGCGAACGCACCTGGGCGCTTGCGGCGGCTCAGACGCCGACGGACTTTTCATAATGCAAATTCACCGCGGCGCCGCGGATTCGAGTGTATTAAGCCGATTTTCGCCGGGCGAAAGATTAAGTGGCCGGGGCGCCGCATCGTCTTCCCCGCCGGTTCGCCGCGGCACACAATGGCCCGCCCGTCTGAATAAAAGGGAAGCCGAGGGTATAAGGTCGCCCCGGCGTCGTCGCGAGGGGGGATATTTGTTTATTTAGACCGAAGGAATTTCCGCGACGTCTGAGCACGCGGTGATCGATGGATTTCCTCCGGGCCGCGGTGATTAATGAATTCGCCGCGCAGACGAGTGGCTTTTTCGCGTGGAATATTTAATTACGTCTTCGAGAAGTTGTTATGAAAAAACTGGCTGGAATTTGAAAGAGTGAATTAGCGATAAGGGATATAGTGTTTAATTAATTTTTAATGAAAAGTTGTTGATATGAAACTACTCTTGGTAGTTTTGTACTATCCTACTTTAGTTTATTTTCAAATTGCAATGTTGATATTAAAATTGAAATGTTTAATCTCAGTTATTATTATGTACATATTACGTTGCTGTTTTAATGAATTATTTTAATCAATATTTTGATAATGAATTCTGCTCGTAGAGCAATTCCCGGTTAATATTGAGGGTATTAATTAGCGATTCTATTGTGCATCGAAGTTGGTATTAATTACTTGATATAATTAATGTTATTAAACAAATAATTATCTCCCCCATTTATAATCCATTTTGTAATCCTCGTAACTTTTTCGCTTCAGAGATATTAACTTCGAGGTTCAATCACATCGTGGGCTCCTATTTTGCTTTTTACATGTACATACAAATTATTAACGATACGACCGAGCACTCACTTCCGCGTATTAATAATAATTATTGCAATAAAATCATCCTCATTCGATTGCCATTAATATTGAGCCTCAATGTAATATGCATTGATCGCCGTGCCACGTAATTATCCTTCTTTGAAATCGATTGAATGGAAAAAGTTATAATTATAACCGAGCACCTGAAGTGGTTTTCATCAATTATTTAAGCTTCTAGAATTTAATATCGTTGACTAAAAAGAAACTGCGGATAAAAGAATCTCTTCAATTCTCGTAATGAAAAACATATAAATAAAGGAACTTGGATATTAATAGAGCACTCAATCTTTATTCAATATTTATTTATAAGATTCGATGAAATGGTTAATATTAATCTGTTCTTTTAATTCAAAGGTGTAATTATATTTTCAGAATTATTACAATATTTTTGAATATTATTTTTAATATGAAAAAGTAAGAAAGTTATATGTGGTAATTACAATCTTCAATCAAATTACGAAAAACGATATTGTTACAATCTTTAGTAAATTAGCTATTACGTTGTACAAAGAGATATCCCAGAAACTGAAAAAAATAAATAATTGCTGACACGAGTTATTAAAACGACACGTTAGCACTAATACCCTGAATTGTTACCGTAAACAATGTAACCCCATCGTCTGCCTACGAATGGCCACTATGACGGCCCGCCGGTGGTTCGTTTGTCTGGCAAATACTCGCGCGCGCGCGGCATTTGCGGACCGTGATCTTCGGCTCGAGAGGTTTTGCCGAGTATTGCGGGGGGTGGACGGGGAGACAAAGGAGAGTCGCGCGGATGAATTTGCGGAAAAGCCTGAATAATGCAGTGTCGTCTCGGTTTTTTGCCGGCGGGAGGAGACACCGACGGCACTCAATTCGACCTGGTTAATTTGTCGAATTAGCGGTGGATCGCGAGCGACCCTCTTATACGCAATTCGACTCTTGCGTGAGTTTGAGAAATGTCATGGTTTTTTTATTGAGTGAGTAACGGGATTCTAACAGACATTGAGGTGTAATGAATATAGAATGATTATTTTAATGTTGCAAGAGCTCAATATTTGTTGAAAATTTAAAAGCTGATTGTCTTTCCGGATTAATTATATGTAATATTAGTTTATTCAGTGAGTTTTTTTTAACATTTTTAGGTCTACTATAAAATACACGTTATACAAGAAAATTTAACTTATTAAATGAGTATGTAATTGACTCATAACAGTGCTTCTATCTCGAAATTATGAGTTTTTAATTAATGAAAGCGAAGTACTTCGAGGCTGAGTAAATGCGAAAATAATTATTACGCTTATTATACCTTCCCTTTGTAGATAGCAAGAAACTTAAGTCCCTTTCTCTTTTTTTATCAAATAACCCGAGTGGTAGCTCGATTACTCATTGCTGTTCTTTGTTTTTAATAAACACTAATGAAAGTAATTTTCGCGGAATTCCCTCATAAATATTTTCTTAGGCGTATCAATTTTCGGACGGGCAAGATTAAAAGTTTCACGAAAGAAGAAATTTTAATCCGCGCACTTTTAAATTAATGAATATTGAAAGGTAGGTAAAATATCGCGCGAAACGGAAAGGAGAGGCTGAAAAGTTATGCGGCGAAATTTCGCAAGTCCGCTTTCAATTCGGGAAGATTAAAATTTATTAAAGCGATTGTTCATCCGATTACGGAACAAAAGTAAAGTAATTTCGCGGGAAACTTACCGTTAAAATAATATTTACTCTTCAATTTTTTATCATTTCAATAACAGTGAATTCATTTAAAAATGCAAAGATAATTTTCAAGCGCATTTTTTGCACGCAAAGTAAATCCTTTCTAGGTTCCCCTTAATTCACCGGTTCATATAAAAATCTTCCCAAAAGTAGCGTATAAGCCATAACTAAAGTTAAATCCGATACACTGAAAACCCTTTTGATTCTTTTCTTTTTTAAGACTTGAAACAAGCCTCCTTTTTCTATTTATACACACTTCCCTTCCCTTAACGTTTTACACTCATTAAAAGTAATTCCCCCGCCGCCGCGGAAATCGCAGCGCATCGATCATGCCGAAAAAGCAGCGTACGGGGATGTCGCTCGTCCAACGCTGTCAAAGGACAAACGGCGCGCGCGTCGGATTCCGCGTCTCGAAGATCTTTTTTTCAGGCTCGGGTGCGCGCCTCGAGACCGGCTTTTGCTCTCTTTGCCTATCTCGTCGAGGAGAGGCTTGTACAAATAATATCGCGAGCGACGAGTGCGTGGAGGAAATGAAAAAGGCCGGGGAGAGAGAAAGCGGCGCGGCGGAGGCAAACAGAAGGGGCGGGGGAAGGGGGGCGCAGCGCTCGCGGAAGATAAATAAGGAAATGGAAAGTATCGATACATTTCCGCGCCGTCCCTGACTTTTTATTTGGCTACCCAGTCGATCCCGCTTCAGGTGAAGTCGCCCGAGATGTCGGCTAATTTTTCTTTTTTTTTTCGCCGTTCTTTTCATTTCGAGAGTTGATCGCGACGCGGTATTTGCGACGTTATCTTTATTTATTATCAATTTGTAGCTGCCGAACTTATTTTTTAATTTCTTATTTTGTAATGTTTATTTTAATTAAGCTCAAAAAACTGTTTCTGATGAATTTTAAGGCGATACGTTTAATTGATAAATAAATCATTACAGTTGATGTTTTAAATAATTTAATTCATTCATTATAAATAAATATGAAGTAGATACGAAGATTTGTAGATGAATATTAAAAATTATACCATAAAATACTGGATAAAATAGCCAAATAATTTTATCTATCTTGATAAATTCTTTGCAAAACTTCACTACCAATTTTGATTGTGACGTGCAATAGTAGAAGAGGGATTTTTGTATTACGTAAGAATGATGTAATTACAAATATGCACATTACCAGGGCATACATACACATGACGATAACATCAAATTAAATAAAATGTTTAATACTAATTGAAAACAACAGTAAAAGGTTTTGTAAAGTGTCACAGGAATATTAAATCTTTAAAATTAATTATGCATCTCCATATGGTCCACAAACATGTTTAATTTTCTTTTTTAAACTTGTTCGTTGCGAAATTTTAACCAAGCGTTTTTTACCGGAAATGAGCTTTTTATCTCATGCCACAATACACCCAATACATCCTGTTTTACCCGAATTAAAATATACGACTTTTAACAAAACATTAATTTTTATTTCCAATTTATTACACACGGCAATTTAAATATAATTTTACTGCGTTTAAAATTAAGAGAACAAAAAAGACGAATTCTTTACGTTTTACGCACGCATTAAAGCACAGCCGGCAGACAGTGGAAAAAGGGCGAAAAAAAATAGCGCATAAACGCGGGCCTCCCCCGCTAAGTGTACGCGCGTCGAGTCCGCGCAAAACGCCGTGAAATTCCTCCTGAAATTTTCATAGAAGCGTAAAAAGCCGCCGGTGCGGGGGGGAGGGTCTAGCGCACGGCCGAGTGCGCGACTCCCGAGTGGAAATGCAGCTCGCGCGATTCCCCCATTATTCTTCGATTTTCGTACGTATCCGACGACAATGGGTGCGCATTCCCCGCAGCGATCGCATTCAGCGAAAATCCGCGAAGGGCTCGAGCTTGATTGCGCCTTCGCCTTCGCGCGCCCCGTCGGGCGGCGCGAAATTTTAATTGAAAACCGGCCCCGACGGTCTCGAGAGTCGCGCGCGCCTCGCGAATATTCCCCTCGCGGGCTGAGCGGGGCTTTTTCCGAGTCGCTCGCTCGATCGGCTCGAGTGGAGCGCGCGGAAACTCCGAGTGGGCGGACTCGACGGGAATCCCCGCGCGGCGGATCGCGAGCTCGATGACTCCGCGGGGGGTGGGCCTGACACTTCGATTTGTTCAAGTCGATTTGCTCGAGGCCGTTTGTGGTGGTTCTTTGATCGTTTCGTTAATAAATGAACAGGTAGTATTGCATAAAAATTAGTGCGACCGTCGTGGTACTGATTTGAAATAAAACGTCGGAACAAGAGAAATATTGGGAATAATTAAAAAGGCTTAAACAAAAGTTAAGTGATTTTAAGTTTTATTACTCACAGAAGTAAAAACTTTCTTGTTTTTGTGGAATTTTCATCTGTGAATTACTTTCTTTTTTAATTGACGAATTTCTTTTTGAATAAGTCCATTATATTTTACCCCATAATCCTACTCTCCACTAAATTAAGACTTTTACTGGACTCGCTCTCCCCTTTAAATAGAGGCTTGATATAAGATTTAATTATACAATATTTTATGGCAAAAATAAATTTACAACGTGGTCTAAAGTACAAAATTGGTTTTGATTCGTCGAAGTTGAAAGTTTTTTAAATCAAATTATTAAAAGTAGGAATTCTTAATAAAATGATATGAATAACAGCAAAAATATTGCTTATTCCTCGACAAATCACTTAAAAAAACATAAACTATGAGCTTCAACGTAAATTCCAAGAGCTTTAAGCTCTCAAACATCCGTTTTATACCGCAGTCTTGAAATTTATCTACTCGCCGTAAGTTACTTCGGAGATTGGCTAGACTATCAATATTTAACATCTAAAATCTCGGTTCCTTCGAGGCGATCGTAAAAAAGCACTCGATTGACCTAATTTTTAAGTCGTTAAATATTTGCTAAGTCTTGGCGATCTCAGAAGTAATCTGCAGCGGGTAAATAATTTAAAAAGCTCGGGGATAAGAGAGAATCGTTGCATTTATTTTCCGCAGAGAAGCAATCCTAAAACCAGAGTCGAGGATTCGATCGAAATTCCCGAGAGTGGTAAAACAATCGCACCGTTGTTATTCCTTTTTCTCGACTAAAAAATTGCAACGATATACGCCGGAAGCTGTTGAATTGCTATCTGCGAAGTTGCTGATCTTAACCAAGTTTGATTATTCGTAGCGATCTGTGTCTTACGAGCTCACTGCTGAAATGCAACATGAAAGTGTTGCCTTTAGTCACAAGCCTCCAAAGTTTAATTAGTAGAAACAAATAAAATTGTTTTTACTAATTAAAATCTGAAATTCGTCCAAATACACATATTTAATTAATTAGTGAAAGACTTGTAACGCAGATTCACTTATTCGTACGTGAAATTCATAAGTTTCATTTATTCATATTTAGACAGCGTTGATGCATTAATCAATGCGGAACTGATTTCATTAGTACTAGTAATTTTTTACTAATTTAATTTTAGATAGGAAGAAAATTAAATCATTCCTCAACTTTTGCGAGTTCATTTCTGATCAAAATTTTAAATTCTACTAAATCAGTCTATCTATCTTACACATTTTCTCTTTTGCAAAATTCCTTTTCCATCTGCGCTGGAAGCTTAACTACCACACCTTGAATAATCAAAAAAATATATTGATACTACCCTACACGTATAATTTTACACCCTTCACAAATGCCCTTTTACTTTCAGCTTCTCCAGTTTTTAAGTTAATTTCAAGTTACCTCTTTCAATATCTATTTAATTTTTAAGCGTTTTCCTCTTGCACTACGCTACTTCGACGCGTCTTTTTTTATCTTAGGAGCTTTTAACCCGCAGACAATAATAACACCATCAATCCACTCCCTCTCAAAACGCAAAATTACCAATCGAGAGAAAAGTCTGCCCTCGGCGACGGGGGGGTCTCCATGCGCTCTCGGGTTCGAGCTCCGCGGGTGTCCGTTCGAACGGCCCTTACAAACGAACAACGCGCTATTTTCATCAATGCGGCGGAGCCGCACGTGCCCGGGTCATCTCCTCGAGCGTGGCGCGGCGCTCTATTTTTCAGCCGGCCGCAAAGCCTCCCCCTCTCCCTCCCTCGCTCTCCTTCTCGATCAAAAAGGGCCGCACACTCCGGGCTCGACTCCCCTCTCGGCTTATTGGTTTTACGCGCCCGGGAGCTTTCAGCAATTTAGTCGGGCCTTTGAAGTGCCCTTCAGCCCTCCTCTTTTATTATCTCCCTTCTGCTTCTCTCTCCCTCCCTCCCGCTCCCCCTTTCTCTCTTTATCTCTCTCCCGCTCGTTTTTTGTTCGCTTTTCGACCGGCGCATGCAGCGCGCGCGGATCCGTCTCGGCGATTTCGCCCGTTGATGGGAAAACAAACGAGTTGGCGCGGGCGCGCGCTGATTTCGTGCTTGCTTTTCAATCTCGCTGGGGATACATCTCGCGAGGTGGCGCGCCGCCCTTTCAGTCGATGGCTCAATTAATTACGTACTTTTTTTCAGCGAGGGCCGATTGCAGGCCAGGGAGTTTCTTTTATTTAGTCCAGTTCCTCCTTTTTTTTGGGTGGGGGAGGGGTAGGGGGGCAAAGGAACGGCCCGTCTGCTTTGCATGTCTGTGATGCCCATCGCGGTGCTTCGGACAGTTTTGATCAAGGGCTTCCTGTGCTTTTTACGCGCTCGTCGAAATTTCAACGATGCACGGTAAATAATCCTGGCGGATAGCAGCTTTTTTGCGAAAGCGATTTGATTTTATTTGGAAATTTTATCGTGAAAAATTAAGATCGTTCGCGCAGATACTAATTGACTGTTTGTTGGCAAACTGTGTACTAATTTTATTCTCGTATAGATTTGTAAACATAGTAATTGCTTTAATAATCATTTTATGTTACATTTTTAATTTAAATTTACTTTACTATAATTCAAATTTATTGTATTATTTTGTTACATTAAATTTGTCGCTTACGTGATAATAAATTTTATGAAACAAAAGTATCAAGTACTTTAAAATACATTGAAATTTTACGGTGCATTGAAAAAAATATCTCGGACAAAAGAATCTCCCCTCAAAGAAATTAAAAAGCCAAACAAATTTACCTCGCGATGCAGCGTTTTTTATAAAAATAATAACCATAATACTGTCTGCGTTGCGGAGCGCAAAAAATTGCATGAATTTTAAAAATATTTCGATACCACATCCACGGGTTCACTCGCAGATTTTTTGCCGGCCCTCGCTCTCCTCCCGGCAACATATGAGAAAAAATTTTTTTCGCCTCGCGCTGAAAAAAGAAACAGTTACGCGCTTCGTAAACTAATAAAAAAGGGCTTTCCGCGTGTAATACCCCTGTAGGTTCATCAAAAAATAAAAAAAAAAACTCCGATGCGCTCTCCCGACTCCGCCGAAAAATTCGATCGCCGACGCCCCGGCGCGCGTATCTTACGTTTGTTTACCGCGCGCTCGCGGAAAAATAGGATATGCGCCGCACGCTCGCCCCCGCGCGCGCCGAATAAACTCGCGGGGGCGCGCGGGGACACCGGCGCTCCATTCTTCCACGTCAAAACTTTTTCCATTTAGTTTTTTCAACTTTTTTTTTCGCTCTCGTCGACTGCGAGCTCCGCCGCGCACAACATCTCGACGTGAATTTTCATTATTGCCCTACCCCCCCCAGTAATAATCGTGATGACGATAACAAATGTCGCGTTTTTCCGGGCCACGTCGCGGATAATAATGAAATTTCTGCCGCGTACGCGTTGGTTAATATTGAGGAGGTGAATTTTTTTTGCGCCTGTGTAATAAGTTTTTTTAAACACTGTTTTAATTTATCGACCTAACTGCTGCGTCTTTTTTTTCATTAAATGTTGGAAAGTTCCGATGATTAAAAATCTTCCGCGATGAATTTTTCATAAAGCGATGCTTTTATTGACAAGATCAAACGTTTTTTACGCAATGGCAAACTCATAGGTCTTTTTATCATGGTGATGAAAATCACGATGTCGTGCGATAGAAGTCCAAGTAAGGGCACGTGCTGAAAGGTACTTCGATATCCCGCGTTGATAACACCATTTTCCGTTTGAAGTGCCCCATGTGCTTGACTATCATGCCGTTATGCGCATGGGTGCCTCATAGTGGTGAGTCATAGAGCAAAATTAAATGCTCTGATCTCCAACTTTGCTTTGACCCTCCAACGTTGAGCATCAGCTGCTACACAGTTCTGTTAATATTACGTGTCTTAGGCACTTTCTTTATGCAGCCCTTGAAGTTTGAGTTTTGTTTTTTAGAATATATTAAATTTGTAAAAGGTGTAAATTATTACATTTATTAAAATGTTTAAATTACAATATTTTTCGAACACTCCACATATTATTCTTCCAATTTTCTCTTTTACTCTTTTAACATCTTATTTTTCCAACTATCCAGTTTTTCAGTTTTCCATTTCACCTCCCCTTTCCCCCTCCCTCCACTCCTCTCAAAGCGAAGATTCCCTTTTTCGCTATTTTTCATCAAAGTCGACCCTATTAGTCGTGCGAAAATACCAAACATTTTCTCAGCATACCACGGTTAAGTAGAGCGAGTCGCTCCCGCGGATCCGCGGCCGCGGCTCCTCATCGCGGGGTGCACCTCGAATCCCGCAATAATCAAAACGCCACCGCGCGAGAGCGAAGCACTCTCCGGCATCTCCGATATCGCCGGAGATCGAATCCCCCCCCTTTTTTCCCCCCTCGTGCCCGCCACTTGGCAGTCCCGCGGAAGTTGGGCGCAAATTGCGCGAGCGCCACTCCTTTAGCAGAGGGGCGGGCGGGGAGGAGGCATCTCGGCTTGGCAAGCGGCGCGTCTCGAGGAGCTCGACGGCAGAAGAGGCGCCGCCGCCGCCGTCGACACTCGACCGGGGTCGAATGTTGGCGCGGCTCGAGTTTAGACGCGCTCTATCTCTCGGCCCGCGTCTAGCCGAGGGGCTTCGATCCCCGCGGCGGCGGACGGGGCGGAGATCGCGATATCCGCGCGCCTCGAGTGACGCTTCTTTGCCGTTTTGTAACGACGTAGGCTGGACGCGAGGGGGGCGGGGGAGGAGGGACGGAGCCGTGGACGATTGGCCGTCGACGCCGGGGTGTATACATCGAGATTTCGGGACGAGGCTCTTTTGGACGCTTTGAGAGCTGCAATTTTCTCCCGATCGCCGTCCGTTTTTATTGCCGTTCTGTACGATCGAGCTGTTAAGCTAGTTGTTGCGCCGTGTAGTTTCGTTTTATGGCTGATAGGAATCAAATGGCTTGTTTTTCAACTAGTACATTTATGGCTGTACATCATTTTACTTAATTTAGTAGATTTTGGTATTTGTGAAATTAGATGCATGAAATTATTGTGCATTAATAAAATTGAATGCGATAAACAATTCCATTATTATCTTATTTTTCATTTATAAAATTTTTTGTTTATAGTCATTCTATTTTTTAATAATTAAAACTGCAATCGAATAACAATTGTGTACTAGAGTTTTCTAAACTCGCACATAAATAATAATTGAAAACACTAGTAGCACATTAAAATTCCTACGCGTCGGTATAATTTCAAGATTCGATTGATCTACCTTTACATTAAGCAAATCAACATTTGCTTATCCACTGCACACCGAAGTTATATCCAGGTCTACATATACGTATAAATACGCATAACTGCAACATCAAAGGATACCCTACAAAATTAGCGCGAATGATTACGTTATGAGGGAACTTGACGTTCACTTAGCTACTCCGATCTTTGCTTCGAACTACTTTAATAGAGTAACGGTGTATAATTCATTAAATGCACCTCGCACGCGTAACGGGCTATACGTGTTTCTTGAATAAGGCAATCCATTCATTACGAATGATCATTTAAATTTCATGCACCCCGCGCAGTTCATGAACCAATATAGGAGCTTTCACTGTTTTATGCAGATACAATCCAATTAATGAAAGGGTGCAACGGCATTATTGGAGCCGGCGGTCAATCTTTTAAAATTCGTTTAAAAATAAAAGCAATTCCAGCCGCACTGATATGTCTGCTTATACGAGTATGTTTTTCAATGCGAGAATAAACGATGGAGCGTCAAATCTAAACGTCGACAACCGCATTACGACTCATAACGTTTTACGTCGGGCGTTGAAGTAAAATCCACGTTACGTGTAAATATTTAAATATCGTATTCGCGCGAAATAATGACGCGCCCTTCGTATCCGTATGCGTAAAGTAACACTTTTTCACGACACCGTCAACGTGCGCAGCTAATCGAAATTTCTGCTGATTTCCGTCACGTCAGCAGTAAAGCCTTTGCGAAAATCGACGCCGTAAAGGCGATAAAAACTTACGACTGGAAATGAAATCGAGGAGAGATGACTAATTTTCGCGTTAACGCTTCGTTCCAGGGACGTCTGGCCGGAGAACGAGAGCTTCGGCAGAGCCAACATACCGGCCGAGGAGGAGTTCCTCATACTGCGGGAGATCTTCTTCGCCGACCTTGGGGGTAAGTATCGTCACGTATTCTTCCGGGATATACGAGGTACGGGGGTCGGGGGTGTCCCTTTTAAAAAATTCATGCTATCGGCACCGATCGTAAAGATGAGGAGCTCGTGCCGAAAAAGGCGGTTTGATGCGTTACGAGCTTACGCCGGTATACACTCGGTGCCCAACGAGCTTGAATCTATAATATCGATTATTTTCTATTTTAAGAAAATTGTTTTCTAAGTTATGGTACCTGTTTACCTTAGTCTTACTTTTTTAAAGTATTGAAATTATAATGTTTTAAAATTGAATATTTATTTATTTATCGATTAAGAAAAGAAATGGTGCATGTCAATATTAAGGAATAAAGGATTTAATAAATGAAAAGTTTTTATTTATTAATTGCGTCAAAGAAAAACTTATAATTTTAAATACAACTGATCTTGACAAGTTTTCATTTTCAGTATTAGTTGGTTACTTTATCGCGAACAAAAAATTTGTTACCGGAAAAAATCCATTATTTTTGTTGCACTATTCATTAAATATATTGTTTAATGACTAGAAAAAGTTTGTTTAGAGAAAAAATATGGAATGGTGCTGGACTCATGGGAAGTCTTAACAATTTAAATAAATAAAAAGTTTTATTTATTAAATCCTTAAATGACTTTACTCCTTTTCTTATTTATTATCGCCATATGAACACCCAATGCACTACCGTATTGTTTATTTATTTATAATCTATTCAATTACCTATAGTGACCTTTATCACATGAATATATGTCTAATATTAGTTTCCGACTACTTTATACCTTACAAACTGAGATAGTACTGAAACTAAGATAAAAAAACTTTTAAAGAGATTGATTTTTATGTAATAACGATAAAAATATTGTTCCACGTATGACTATCATGAAATAAATAAAAAAACGTAATAATTACGATTAAATAGCAGGAAGAATTGAAAAATTAATAAAGAAATAGTTCGGAACGTTTACGACCCCGTCACCACACCGTATCCCCGTAAAACCGTGAAACGCGCAAAGTCCCAAGTATTTCCACTTCTCAACGACGCTGTAAACGCGCGCGGCGCGCCTCGTCGGGAGATGCAAATCCGTCCGGAGCGGACCTCGCTCGCGCGGCCATTATGTCGTTTTTCGCCGGGAGCGCGCGCCTAAGCGATCGCGACTGCGGAACTTAAAAATATAAATATGCATGAGGGCCGCGCGCTCCCGGTAATGCTCGCGGTTAATAAATAATGGAGGGCCGTATATGAGGCGCTCAGGGGGGGAGACGCCGGTCTCTCCCGCGGGAGGCGTGAATTAAGTTTATTGACGGCACCCCGGAAACTTTCAGCCGACGAGAAATCGATGTTACGGCGCTTTTATTTATAGTTGCGAATTATTGACGGGCAGCCGGCTGAAGGAACCCGCTGAATAAAAGAGGCGCGGGAGGATACTCGCCCGGATGTTTCCCGCGGTGTTTACCTTGTTATCACGCTATTAGGAGGCGTCAAGAATCGTCGGGCCAATGCGACTGAAAAGTTTATGAATGTACCAGTGGGTGGTGTACTAGTTGGAAATCGCAATGTTTACTAGGAGATTGCCAGTTCTTCTGAAGTTGGATTTGAAGAAAATTGGGTGTTTGAATGAAAAATTCAATTATATCCGTCTAATGGAATATGGAAAAAGAATCGACACGTAGTATTCTTTTTCAATTCAATGATTATTAGTAAAGATGTAGCAGATTAAAAATCACTACGACATTTCTCATGATAATAATCATTTAATTGAAAAAAGAAAAAATACATGTCGATTCTTTTTCAGTATCAGTAGTAAAATGCGTTAATTTTCATCAATATGATAAAGATTAGTATTTTTTTTTAATCTACGTAATTCAGAATTCAATTTTTAATGATTCTATACGACATAAAAAAATTTAAATTGAAAAGCTAACATTTAAGCCTCGTTACGTTAAGAACTATCAATTATGGTCAAAGTCATCGATAATTAAAAATTTTAAAAGCTTTTAAAATGACGAGTTTTATCTCAAATTTTAATGAATTGCCGATTTTCACCTTTGATTATCGATTAAAACTTCGTAACAAATAAACATTTATTAATTTACGAAGGTTTAAATAAATTGTTGCTTTTCATTTGAACACTTTATGATTCGATGAAATCGTGTAAAAAAGCAAGTGTGTTCTAAATTAGGAAAATCAACAAGCAACACTAATCTTTATCATGTTATATTGAAATTTAATTACACCATGCAATATCAAAATTATCGAGCGTTAGGGTTTAAAACATAGCCTTTTTTCCTTTTTATATATAATAAGACCACAGTTTCCACGAAATTCATGATCCGGAGATCTTTGACACTTTCCTAGTTAGTGAAAATAATGTATCTTGTGGGATTTTTTTTCTTTATTTAGCTCTGCATAATTGAAGTATCGCTCGCGAGGCACGGAGACCGATGGTGACGGCGAAAGTAGAAATAGCGGTGTATGGTCAGGCGTGAAGTCGATATATATATTTCATATATTAATTTCCGCGCGTCCATCCGACTGTCCAGAGTTTTAAGCTACATTAACTTTCCTTCTCTCTGTCTTCCTCTTCCCTCCGTTATTTACCGCTTATCTTTTATTTTTCCTCTTTTCATTGTTAGTTACCTTTTTCACGTCACGCTGGATTTTATGAATAGTTCTCTCAGATTTTAAAGCAACGTTTAAGCTCATTGTTATTCTTATTATTCCGTAAGATTGTGGAAGGCAAATTGATATAAATACTGAATTGAATCTTTTATACTTTTTATGCAGTTTTTACATAATAATCAAGTACACGTCATTTTCACTCGCGTATTATCAAGATCTTGGATTGACGGTTAATTTGTAATTTTTTCAGTGCAATAAAATCTTTAAATTTCATTACTAATTTACAAGTTTATTATACTAATTTCTCTTTAAATTTATCTGCTACATAGAAACATAAGAAACTCCTAAAAACCTCTAAAATTTTAAATATTACTGAAAACTAAATAAAAAATTAATTAAAAATCGCACACGCTCAAAAAACATCTTAAACTTTGCCTGAAACCGTCGCAAAATCGAAACTCGCTGACGGCGCAAGTTTCAAACACTCGAGCTTCGTCGAAAGTTATGAAGACCCGGGGCCACTCGAAGACGCACTGTAAAAACATTGACTCAGCCGCGGGGGTAGGGGCGATCGCGAAAAATCGGCGGGATTCGCCGAAAGGAGGGCCGCTCGAGACAGCGCGCCACCTCTCCCTCCCGTTCGACTTCTTTAACAATTTTTAATTAACGAGACCGCGCGGGCTCGCCCTTCGCCGGCCCCGTAATTGCAATCAACGCGACGGACTGTCACGTCGACTTTCCGGCCGGCCAATTAAATTAAATTCGCAGCGAGCCTCTTCCCCCGGCTGGTCCTACCCCCCCACTCGAAAAGTGTGTAACGATGATGGGCGTCGGGTTGCGAGGGCTCGTTCCCGGGGCGAGCCGAAATCGCGTAGCCGCCGCGGCCACCAGTGGCAGTTGTGGATTTCAGCGACGTGGACTTCCCTTTTTTTGCAGCGCGATGTATCGCCCGGCGATTTTCAACGATTATTGACCAGTGGTCGTGCTTTTAGTAACATTTTTATTAAATTACGCGTTTTTTTTTAAACTGTTTGTTATCATTATTTTTTTTCACTTAATTAAACGCAGTTTATTTTTTCGAATGAGCTTTAGAAGCATGGAAAATTTTACTTTACTTTAGAGATTATGTAAAACCATGTCTACTGCTGAAGCGTGACATGTAATTTAATATTTACGCCTTCCTTGTTACATTTCTAACTTTTTTTTAAATTGAGACCGAGAATCTCGTAAGACAAACGATGCGCAATTCGATGGCAATTTTAAACATCTCGAGTAAGTTAGTAACTTCAGTTTCAATCCAATTACAAGACAGTCAATTACGACATCGGCTTTCTCGTTGACGCAGCAAACTCAAGCGCAATTTTTTTCCACGCTGAAGTGTATAACAGCAAGCACCCGCCGACGAAGTCTTTTTAAAAAAGTACGGCTTATTGACAATTCAGCGCGGCAGTCCGACTGCAGTATTCCAAAATTCACGGAAGAACTCGCCGCTATCCTCCGCTTTTGCACCGAATTTGCAGCTCGCGGCTCTACTCTCTTCTCAAGTCCATCGTACCCCCGGGGGACGAAGTCGCTCATTACCGTCAATATTTGCGAGAAAAAGTCCGCCGGCCCGACGGGCGACGTTTTAATTACGAAATTGATTTTTCCGGCCGCCTCCCCCCCCTCCCCCTTTTTCCACCCCCGGCTCTCTCCGCCTTCGCGGTATTACGCGGCTCCCCGTCCGCTCGATAAACACGGCTTGGCGACTTGGCCGCTTTTTGTTTACTCAAATATTTGAGCTGCCGAAGAAACCGATGAAAGCTCGTCCGATAATTTTCCGCCGCGGCGCGGGGGGAGGGAAAATGAGCCACTCCAGCTGCAGGTACATTCCTTATCAAATTACAATTTACACAGGGAAAGTAGAAAGAGAGAGAGGGGATCAGGGGAGGGGGTAATTTCATAAGCGAAAAGTCGACGAGCTCGCGCCTAATTTGCCTTGGCTTTTCTCTCCAAACGCTCGCGCGGCACCGGGGAAACGTGCGTGGAATGTAGAAGCGTTGCGAGTCGACACTGAGCTCGGCTGTGTTTAACGCTGCACCGCGAGCGACTGACAGCTCCGGGATCGGTATATTTTCTTAGTTTGCATGGGCTCGAATGATACGCTAAATTAAATTGAAGAGCCGGAGAGCCCGGATTATTTATGGAAAATTCTGTGACTTTTTTTTTAAAGATAAATAAATTTCCAAAGTTTAATATTGTACCCTGTTGCGTTTTATACTAGGTGGAAACTTGTAGCGTACTTCGTGCAAAAATTCATATTATATACTGTACACGAAATAGTTAATAATACAGTTTTTCGAATTTCGTTAAAAATCTGAAAATTCAGATCTAACGAAATCGAACTATGATTTAATCACCAATTCATCTGGTTTTCTGATCATTTGGTAGCCAAGGTAATGGAAAGTTTAAATATCTATATTCAGAACACAAGTTATGTAATAAAAATTATATAATATAAGGTAAAGAAACAGAAATGTATTATGCACAATATGCAGTTATTCAATGTTGCATTGAAAAGGTAAACTTGTAAAAGGTAATATGAATATTAAAGTAGGAGCTACGGATGTTTGTAATGTAATCTGCGCAGCAGATTGCGAAACAGAAAATCGAATTTCCTTGGAAAGTAAATTTAAAATGAAATTCGATATGAGTATGATGCGCCACTATATTTGAAAATGCATTAAAACGAACTTGCAAATGCATTGTGTTTTGCTGCGAAGTCTAAATATTTCATGTTATATTTCATTTATTTCAGAATTAAATTAAAAATGATAAATTCCAGTTTTGATAATTCAAATTGTTTCATGACCGTGAATACTAACTACTGCAAACACATTTAATAAATGTATGAATCTATTTTTAAAAATTCTTTTTTACATTTATTTTATTTATATAGTCTTCAATACGTGTGATAGAAAAATATTCGTTTCCAAAAATTTCCAGTCAGTTGGATCTAAATCCTCAGTCTGCTGTAAACTTTGTGATAAAAATGACCAAGCCATTTTTTTTATATAATATGCTGCAGATAGTATTGGTAAATATTTTCAAAACTTTTGTTTGTTAAAAGCTGCAAACGCTTCAAAATATTTCGGCAATTAAAGAACATTGTTACAAAATTAATTCAAAATAATTTAAACCTGTTATTACAATATTTTTCATTTTTGCAAATATGTAAGAAAAATATTTAAAGAATTTGAAGTTACATATTCAAAATCTTTATTTGCAGTTTATTTTTAAAGCAAATATGAAGAGTACAAAAAATAGTAAATGGAACAATGCCGGGGAGTTCAGTATCAAATTGAGCTTTCAAATTGAAGCAATAAAAGTTTTATTATCAAATAGAAGTTAGAAAAATATTTAAATTAAAATAAAAACAGTATCCCTTTACTTGAAGGGAAAGTTTAAAAAAGTTTGATTGAATATTGATGTCTAGCTATACTCGTCTGTTTCTACTTCTGTATATCAAACGCAGTGCTAATAAAATAACTTTGTTTCGGATATTTGGTTATACTAAGAAAATTATTTTTCCAAAATAACATTATACACAAATTTAACTGAATTTACAATTAACCCTGACATTAGGATCCTGACAATTACCATGCCTCAATATTTTTTCTGTATAGAAATCCTTTAAATTGAGATATTTTTGCAAAAAAGATTTTCTTTGTTTTCTCGATTGTCATAAATGTTTCGCTATTAAAATGTAATGCAATGATATTTATGATATCAAAAAACTAATCTCCTACTTCTAGAAAATAATTCGCTCAACTACATTTCAATGCAGTAACCTCGTGAAACTAGAAAATCTTATCGAATACTCGCAAACTAACTTATCACAATAAAAAAGTCCACGATATATCCTGCTCGTCCACGTGCTTAAAACACCAATTAGCCCGTCGCCAGTATCGCGAGTCATTCTCCCGCGTAAATCACAGGGAGAGGGCGCGCGTCCGAGTGGCGCTCGTAAAAAAAGGCGAAACTTATAAACAGCTCGCGGCCGTCGTCGCCGCGCAATTGGTGCCCGCCGGGCGAAGATTCGCCCCTTTTAGTAATAACCGGCTCCGCATAGATCACCGGGCGAATTTAATTAAACGCCGCGCCGGGGCGCGGTATTCATTTTCGCGCCGCCGACGTAAGGTCGGACGCCGCGCCCGTCATAATTTATGCGCGCCGCGAGGCGCACTCTTTCGCTGCCAAAACGCCCCGCGAACTCCCGGCGCGGTGACCTTTCCGCTATCGACGCGACGCCCTACGGATTCTCTCCGATTAATCTTGGCGCTGCGGTGCCGGCGATCTTGGACGTCGTAATTTGAGGTCTGCGTTTTGCCGATTCATTGGGCTGTACGTTGAAGACTGGTCGCGCAGTTTAATTAATTAATGCCTTTGTTTTGTAAGTGATCATCGCATTGATTTAAAAAATATTTGTAATAGTTTTGTTTGTAATAATTCAATTAATTAGGATTTTGCGTGAAAAATTTCTTTAGATTTGTCAGATAGGATATTGAAATATAATCCATGTGTAATTTTTCTTTTTTCAATTTAACAAGTTCTTAGAATTAAAACAATCATATTAATGAAAAGGAATCCTAGAATAATTAATAAAAAATCGAATGCTATTGTTAGAGTTTATCAAAATAGTTAATTTAAGATAAAAATTAATCGAGAAAAATAAGCGAGTAAATTAAGAGAAAATAAGAACCAAGATAGTTGAATCTAAGGAGAATAATCAATGTTTAGTCCGACATTCAATCAAAACACTTGTACCTGTTAAATTTTTCAAACGCAGCTTATCTGTCTACAATTAACTTTGCATGCACACAAAAGCGTTTAATTTAAATAAACTACGTACGCAAGTTATGTAACTTTACGCGTATCCACACAATACCCACTATTCGTAAAACGCAACATTTGGAATTGCACGTCCCAAACTAAAGCAGCAAAGGCAGCGACGCTAAAATTCATTCAATCCTTTCCGCAGTCTCCCGGCGTAACCACTCCCCCGGCGTCGAAAAAGGAATTACCCCGCGCATCCTTCCTTCACACATCAAAAGAAACGGGAAGACAGTAAAGGCGCACTGCGCGACGCGAGTGAAATTTCGCGAAACTCGCGAATAAAAAGCTCTCGGCCTGGGGGGGTGGCGCGCGAGCGCACAAAGCGCCGCGAGTAACTCTCATTGTCCTCGCGCAAAGTCAGCCGGTATGCCCATTGTCGGGACCGGCCCGGCCGCGCGAGTGCATATAAAATCCGCGAGTCAAGATTCCAGTCCGCTCGCCTCGTTAAAAGGGCGCGCGGCGTAATTCGCCGTGATGGGGGGCCGTGGGCGGGGAAGAAAAAATATCAAGGAACGCTCGGGAGGACTTGTAACACTTGAAGTAGAAACGAGCGTCATTAGTCGGACACTCGGCGCTTTTGAGCGCCGGGGTCAGGGGGGGCGGCGCGCGCGGCTAAACTTTGCCGCGGGGATACGGCGTTCGCTTTGCGCCGAGGCGCTTTTCTTTATGTTTCGACGAGAGCCGGCGCGGGGGACGCGTTAACTTGGCGACGAGGTTGCGTTTGTGCCGGGGGACGCTCCCGGCGGAATGAAGTGCGCGGCGCGCGCGTTTCTTGGGTACATGCTGTAAAGTTGCTTTTTTTTAATTGATTCGGAAAACATTTAATTGAAAGTACTTAAATGTACATAATTTAAGTTTTTTATTAAACTTTCTGGACATGATTTAACGGTTGTAATAATCGATTTGCAAAAAGTACGGTGATTAAGCAACGTGCGGTTTTTAATTAACCAGCTGCATTCACTATTTTTTTAGATTTTGTCATTTTTATCTATTAAAGCTTTAATTAGTGCAAACATGAACAGAAAAAGAGACGCACAGTAATATTGAAATAATAAGCTGCATTAAAACTAGTGATCATTAAACGTATTGGCTGATTTTTATCGATTGTTTGTAAACCTTCTTCGAGAAGTAGAAGACTACGAGTTTGGTCAGACAACTGTCTTTTTAAGGTCCAGAAATATTTTATTTAATTAATCAAATTGAACCTGGAAATATTTCTTCTGCTTTACGTTAAATTCTCTTGTGAGAAATGAAGAGATAGAAAGATGCACTAAGGAGAAAAATCAAGATTTGATCCGACATTCAATCTCGTGGGTATCACTTGAGCTTACACCGAAAAAGTAAAAGCATAGAAAACTTACGTAACTTAGAAAAACGTAAAGAATTCAAACTAATTAATAAATTTGCATATGCTTTTATTACTCTTGAATTCAATGTCGCGTGAAATCTTGATTTTTCTACTTATTTTAGCAAACTGCAACTGAATTATTGTAAATACAAGCTCAAAACAACAACTTCGATTTCGTACCTTTCTCTTTTTTTTCCATTTACTGATAACCAATAGGTTTATTTTTTTATTAAATATAATCTCATGATTAGTTTCTTAAAAAATAAACAACATGAGNNNCTGATAACCAATAGGTTTATTTTTTTATTAAATATAATCTCATGATTAGTTTCTTAAAAAATAAACAACATGAGTTTCATGAAACGCACTTTACACTTTAAAATAAAATTTCAAGATTATTGGATTTTTCAGAATCGATATTTTGAATGAAGTTTGCATCGTCAGGAAAAAAATAGACAAGGCTTTTGTCGTAAAATTGAATTCCCACCGTTTTCGCTTTGGATCTACATAAATCTGTTTTCTCCATCGGAGATACATTTAAAATACCGACGGGATATTTTTTTAAAAAAAAACGTTCCCTCTCGAAGTTTACAGTACAGAGCAACAGGGGACCATGAAACATTGAAAGGAAAATCATATTTTTCAATTCTCAACCATCGCCCCACCTCCCGTGCAACCAGAAAACGACTCCATCCGAGAAAATCTATTACGACTTGGCTTTTTGCTGCGCAGGTGTGTAAAGTCGTCGATGAAGTTTCGCCCCGGCGACGACCTAATGAAAATAAAAGGCGTGCGCGCCGGCGCGAAAAATACAGCCGATAAAAGTTTTCCAAGTCACTTTCGCGTCCGACGGCGGCCGCCGGGACAAAAAGCCGGCGCCTTGCTTACAACAAAAAAAAGAGTGAGAGAGAGAGAGAGGGAGGAAAAAAGCCCGTGAGGGGCCAAGTTTGCGCCAGCAGAGTCGCGTCGCGCCGAGTCAAGGCCAGCGTCAGGTCGCCTTATTACCTCCGCTGAAATAACAAGGCGTTCGCGCGCGGCCCGCTTAGAAATTGAATAACAGACCTCCCCCCTGGGTCTGAATAATACAGATATGTAAATGTCGCGCGGGGCGAAGGTGCAGGTGGCGAGGGGGGAGTAGTCGCCTGGCGCAGACGGCATCCTTCATATTGCATCAGCTTCGAAAACGCCGTTTTCCGCCCCTTATTACCCAGACGCGCGGATTCGCCGGTGCCTCGTCTTGCGAGAAACGCGAGCGCGCCGTCTTCCTCCCTCCCCCTCTCCCCCGCTCCTACCATCCGCGACATACGACGCCTCGACGTACGCGACGTTCGTTATTACGAGGCGAGACGTTTGCCGCTGCAATTTTCGCCGGGATCCTTTTTTGCTCGGCGCCGCCGTTTCCTTGGATTTGAATGCTATAGGTGTTACACCGAGAACGGCTTCTCCTGCGATTTTCGCGGCCTTTTTTTTCTTTTATCGCGGTGTCGTAATATATATTGTAAATTTATTGCGACGTATTTTTTTATAAATAAATTTTTATTCTATTTCGTTTTATTTTAGTAAATAAACGGAGTTTACTTACTTTTTAAAATATTGCAAAATTAAGGTAGCTCAAACTCGTGCATTTACAATAATTTCATACATACATTTTTTACAATAATAATGTAATAATTTCTCAGTTTTATATAGGCATTTAAAACTGAGAAATTATTAATACATTATTGTTAAAAATTGTGTGCGAAATTATTGTTTCAGATTATCAGGCGATAATCTTTACAATCGTTACAAACAATGTTGAGGATATTCCAATTTCTTCTTAATCTATGAATCGTAAAATAAAATGTGCAGTTATTTCGGTGGGTATTTACTATCCCAATTGTTTAGTGGAGCCATGAAAGTCTGTTTTCCCCAGATTTAAACATTTTTGTGGCAATTTGTAGTTAAATATAGTTAGTTAAATATAGGTTAATTTGAGCTTCGAGAAATTTCAATAGTTTTAAAACATTAATATCGAGTATATCCCATTTAAATATATAGTTCGAAATGGAAGAAGAGACTTTCATACTATTGCTTAAAAGCCACTTCATTTTATCTATTAAATGCAATAAAAAGGAGAGGCATTTTTAAACGTGAATTTAAGTCGGGAAATAACTCGAAAGAGTTCAGAATTTATTAGACCACTTTAAAGATAACCTACTTTAATGTCAAGTAAAAAATTGATCTTCCCCCGGATCCGCCTTGATACAGCGATTGTGAAAATTTGATATATCGCAGAAACGCAAACATATTTTTAAAAATATTTCATTTATCAACTGTACCGTGAAAGTCACTCATAAATTATAATATTCTCAAAGTCCACTTTATATAAGCTTGTACATACTTTTTAAAATACGATTTTTAAACTGATATTTTAAACCAGAGGCGAAATTCGTAAAAGCAACGCGTTGCATTTTTCATACCACATTTATAACTTAATGCACATTTGTAACTTTATTCCTCTTTATACTTGTAATTTGAAAAAAGCAGGTCAGTATTATTTATTATTTTTTATCAAAGTAAAACACAACTGTAAAGTGATTAAACACTTATTAGCAAACTGCTTGCTTTTCCCTTTTTTACTGCTCCACGAAGCCGCGCAATTACAAAAATTCTAGTTATCCGACGTATTAAAAAAAAAAAAGTTATGAAAAAAATGTTATCCCCTGAATAAAAGTAATCGAGTCAGCCTCAAACGAAATTTTAAATATCCAATTCGCCGTAACAAAGCCCTGGCCGCGTCAAGCCGAGGGCGTCGACAAAAAATGGGATCGTTAACTCGATTGTAATATACGAACAATAAAACGCTACTTACCGCAGGCGATTAAATAAAGTGCGACCGTTAAAAAAAAGGGAGAAGCAGTCCAGCGCGGACGAGGGAGCGAGCTTGCGGGCTAGACGACGGTCGGGGGGTACGGGGAGAGGCAAAAAAAAAAAAAAAGAGGTGCCGGAGGGCGAGAGCCCGCCGCGTCGGGTTTGATAACCAATTACCATTTTACACGGGGCCGCGCTGTACGCATACATAAAGGTGCGCGCTTGCGCGTGGGGGTGACGCGCTGCACATTTTATCGTATCAGTCTACTGCTTTTTATGCAAATTGCGGGGGGTTGGGCTCTCGGCCGGGGCGAGTCGGTTAACTGTAAAATTCGGCGGGAAACGCGATTACGTTAACCGCTCGCGCCGCCTCGGCTCTCTGTATTCGGCGCTTTCTATTTCCGCAATCTCCGGGGCCAATAAGATCAAGGGCTCCCTACCCCCGGCGCTGGCGCTGCGCTCTTGATTGAATTCTCAGACGTCTGAGGAGAATTACATTTATTCTTATCTCCGTCTCTTTCGCTCCCCGTGTTGCGCGATCCATCGCGATGAAGCTGCCGAGATTGCGCGAATTATGTTAACGATAGGCTGCAAGGCGATTGTAAAGGGCTGAATAAGTCGCTTGATTTTCGGGCGAAGTGAGTGGGGGAGTGGTCCAATTACTTTTTACCGGTTATTTTGTCGAGAATTAAATTATTTTCTCTTGCGTTTGCGAACACTTTACTTACTTTATCAGTTCTTTAAAATAATGTCACACTGAGAGTAGGGTTTGGTAAAAATTAATAGGCGGTTAGTTATCTTGGGATTAAGTTATCTGGTTAGCAAAATTTATCATGTACACGGAGAGAAATGACATTGTAAAAATGACTTCGTTCCAAAAGAAAAGGGGGGCAGACTCGACCTATGAGGATTTTTGGTATGCAACGTAGCAATTTTTACTATGTGTTGTAGTAAAAATTGTTATGTTGCATAACAAAAATCCTCATAGGTCGAATCTGCCCCCCTTTTCTTATGGAGCATAACAATTTTTACATCATTTCTCTGCGTGTATGAATCGTGCTTTTTACAATAGCTGCGGAAAATTTTTACCAAATAAATCGCTCTAAAAAGTCTAAGCTCGTAGTAATTTTTACAGAGAAAAAGAAAAATAGAGTAATTTTTATCGAATATTCTCTTCATGTATCCAATGGGATATAAGTAGAAATACATGTAATAGACGTGGGTAGATAGGCGTTAATGGACAGTTTTATTCTTTAAAAATGATTTAAAAGAAAAAATGTGTGCGGTACTCTCAACAGTTACTAATTAAATCTTCAAGCGATTGCTTTCGCAACTGCGACAGAATAGTGGTTCGAAATTTTCCGAATAATGTTGAAAACAATAACAGATTTCCGCAATTTATTTTTCTTCCACAATTATGAATGGAATCTCTGGAAATTTCACTATTTTGTTTTGATTTTCATGAAATGAAATGCACATGTCGACCGATACCGGTACAATAGATCTCTATTCATTGCTTTCATTTTGTATTACCTTAAATAATTAATACCTTATTAATATACTTTGTTGGTACGTTTTAGAATCCATATTCGCAATTAGTAACGACGGAATAAACAGCAGATAATTCACAGTAAAGTAGAACTACATGAAATTAGTTTAATTGTCAATATTGTTTCGTTAATTCAACACAAATATTATCAATTACAACGATGTAGCTTGTGTTAACCAGAACAATCCACAAATGGTTTATTCCCATTTTAACTGTTCTTAATACTTATAATAAGCTCGTATTGTTCCATAAACGTCACTCACTCGTCACTATTAAGAAAGCCATCAAACAAATTGAGAAACCTAATTAGTGAAAATTAGAAAACCGTCGAGAGTGAATGAATATTTACCCACGTAACTCGAGCTTCCAATAGCATTAAATTAACTCGCGCATTGTTAAACCCGCCCCAAGAAAACTCCTCTCAGTATTTTACGCAGGGGAAATTTGATCCGCGGAAGCCGCCGCGGTGTTTATCAAGCGGAAATTAGGATCTAAAAAATGAAAGGCGCCCGAGCCCAGCCAGAAAAATTCCGTTCACTCTAAATTCCGCCATTATTCCGCGCCTACCCTCCACCCCCTCGTCTTCCGCGAGATTTCACCTCCCGCGAAATATTCCGGGGCTTCCCGCACCTCCCATTCACTCCCGTGGAATAGGCCGCGCCTCGGCGTCTCTTCCGCATCGGCTTTCGGCGATCGATCGATCGGCTCCGATATTCCTGGCCTCGTTAAACTTTCACAGCGATTTGCTCTCGCTCGAGCGCCGCGCGGAGGGGCCAAAGGCGAGAGAAAGAGTTGAGGTCGCGGACAAAGATGCCTCGTCGGCTCGGGGCCCGTAAATAAAGCTGGCCGGGCGCGACTACGCCTCGGGGGGGGGGCGAGACGAATTTATTTATTCACCGGGCGATTGATGCCCGGAATCCCTTGTCGCGAGCGGCGACGACTACAACTTCCCGCGCGCGCAACTTTCGCATTAAAGAGTCAACGATTGCGTAGTTTGTTTAAGTAAATTTGCATGATTCGACCTCGCCCGCGCTTTTTACGCCCCGGCCTTTTTGCCGAACTTGGCTATTCCGCTTGAAGGGCATTCGATAACTATGAATAAGTAGTGTTACCGAGTTTTGGTCAGACATTAATTCTGCACGGGTTTGCAAACGCTGTTATTATTCAGGGCTTATCGATTTTGCTCGAGGAATGTCGGCTATGTTTAATGCACTTTAAATTGACAATGAAACAAGTTTTTTTGCAGTAAAATATTTAATTGAAAAATATTTTTTGTTTCGCTTTTTCTGAGGAGAGATTCTAAAGTTTCTCGCAAAAGATTACAAAATATTTTACGACTCACCTTTTTGCACAGTTATAAAGTGCCGGAGTAAGAGAAAATTTCTCAGAAATTTTCTTATAATGTGCCCGGGACGTAGGCACGCCACATAATAGTAAGACTTTGAATTTAAAGGAGAAACGTGTCTACGATGTAAAATGGTATATTCTTGCAGCTCGATGGGAAAATGATTCGCGAGATACTTTATTCAATGATTAAAGTGGAAAAGCCGCGGAGGGACAAAGAAAAACAGGAATTCAGGAATTACGCGAAGGAAACACTCTGCTTAACAAATAGACGCCTTTTAAAAAAGACGTGGAAAAATATCGTTTACGAAATTTCCTAAAAGAAGAAAAACCGGCCGCTCTCGCTTTGAAATTCAAATTCCCCGGGTAGCGTGGAAAAATCCAAAGAACTCGGGAGCTCGCAGTAGCTGCGCGCCGCGCTGTGCAAATAAGCGGACAGTTAAACTCGCTCTTTATTTATAGAGGTAGTGAGATATTTAAAAATACTTCCCCGAGACGTTAGCGGAATCCAGTCGACGGGAAAAAGGTAGGTCAGTAGGAGGTACGGCGGAAGCTTCGTAGCGCGACTACTTACCCGGCAAAGAGAACAGGACCAAAGGGTAGAGGGGGGAAAAAAAGCAGGAGGTAAGGAGGGAAGAGGAACGAAGACGGAAAAATGAGAGTCGAATCGGAAGGAGAGCCCGGGAGAGGACGTAGTGCCGGTCGTACGGAGCGCGGCCGGCTGCTGCAGAGGGCAGGACGATCGATGGCATCGCCGGCGAGCTCCCCTTTTGGAAGTCTCCGGAGATTCTCCGCTTTGTAAATTAATATTCATGAAAAGAAGGAGGTTGTCTTGGGTAATTTGCATGCTAATACGTGCTAATGATGCAGCATTACGTATCGAATGCAACTGCGTACAGATTGCGAAGGAGCTATGGATTAAGGTGTTCGTACGCCAAATGTTGACTACTAAGTTTAACTGTAAATGTAATAAAATTTAATATAAATAAACATATAATTTAATATCTCAAAATTTACTAGTCATTATATATAACTTCTTTTTTAACTTTGTGTATGTCCTCGATTTAGTAATGCTTCTAGTAATTTTTAATGCAATATGTTTCTCTTCGCATTTGTTTTTCAGATTGTTAAAATGAAAATAATGATGACATCTTTGTAATTCTTTTAGAAAAGTTGTAGATATGAAAAATAAAGCACACAAAATAAAAATATTCATAGATTTATTTATTGTTACTGTTTGAATGGTCGATACAGAAAAAAACAATGTACGATTAGATGAGGTTTCAATTAAAATAACAATAATTGTCGCAATTAAATTTATTTTCAAAATAGTAAATATTCGTTTAACAAATATATTGTATTCTGATATACGCTATTCAGAGAATTAATGCTGAATAAGTTTAAATGAGCACTAGTAATAAATATAGTCTACGTGTGTATATTTTATTAGGTATAAAAAATAATAAACGAAATGTTAGTAATGTCCTTATTATTTTACATTACAATGACAAGTATCTACAATTACGGAAGGTTATTTTACAAAATCATTTACAATTGTACGATAAATAACAAATATTTATTCCATCAATTAATAAAGAATGAATAATACTCAATTTTATTTTCTGCTTTGTACATTATTTATTATCTTAATAGTATTTTGACACTGGGTTATCTTATGAAAGATAATATCTAGCCTCTTCATCTGATTTTTCTTAGTACTACCTACAACTCCTTCCACTTCCTTTTTCTTTATTTGGCTGTCTCTTTGTTTACATTGCTAGAAACGTATGGCTCCTCGCCAAAAAGGGTAGTTCGAACCACTCTCTTGCACAAAAAATGGCATCGACTTTGCATCTCATTTCCGTATCTTCTTGAATTTTTCTCTCACTCTTAGTACAACGTTGACTTTCCTTTTTTTTGTTTTATTCCTCGTTTTCTTCTTTTTTTTTTACAAAAATTCTGTCACTACAGTTTATTTCAAATTTTCAAGTGTATATTCGTTTTTTTCAATCTTGGATCTCAACGTCACTTCTTTTTTTTGTTTCATTTTTTTACTTCATTATTGTCACCGTGTTTTCCATCAAAATTACTGCACTCGGCTCAAATTCGCAACTCTACCGATGAAAGTGTAAAGACGGGCAATATTCAAAAGCATCGTGCTTACGTCGTCAAATCGATTTCTCAAATTTTCATTTTTTATACAATCCTAACTCGCGTTACGTTGCCGACGAAAATCTCACCTCCTAGAGTCACCGAGCGAAGTGCAAAACAGTCTAATGCGTAATCAAGTCCCTTTGTCTCTCGTCGATCACCACAGCTCCGTCGTCGGTGTGAGCGCGTGCACCTCGATGTTCTCGTGGCGCTGGTACTGTCGGTCCCTCCTTTTCACGGTGGCGCGCCGCGAGAGCACGACCGTCAGCGCGGCCGCCGCGCCTATCGCCGCCCCGAGCAATACCAGCATACCCGGGTGCGCGCCGGTCGTCAGCGACTCGGACGTACGGGCGCCGGATTCCGTGGCCTGGCCGTTCAATTCCTCGGCGAAGCCGCGCGCCTCGTCGTTCGCCAGCAGCATTTTCGAGCGCGACAGCTCCGCGAATTTTTTGTCGCTCATCATCGCGTCCGCTTTCGAGTTTACGCTCTTGTTTATCACGGCCCCTTCCGCTTTCACGGGGCTCGCTGCTCCCTGATTGTTCGACGTAATTAGGGCAGTAGTGCTGACGTCCACTTTGGCGCTCGTTGGCGATTCGGTTTTTACCGGCGAAGTTTCGCGTGACAATGATGAACTCGTGAAGAGATCATTAACTGGCTTTTTGTTATCGTTTGTAGTCAAAGAAACTGTGTCGGTACTTGATTCCGTTGATGTACTTGAGAAAAGATCTTTAATTACCTTTTTATTATCAGTTGTTGTCGAAGAGACTATTTCAGTACTCGATTCAGTTGGGTGCACTGTCTCCTCTTGATTGTTTTCCATTAGATTAATCGAGCTCGGAGTCTCTGTAGGTCTTGGTGTTTCCCGACTTGATATTATCGTAGAAGATTCTTCAAAATTACTCGGCGTGGAAGAGTATGGTAATTCGTCTTTGTTTGATGTAGTAATTGATTTTTCCGATAGATAACTAGAAGTGGATGAAATTTCCGGCGTGTTTTCTTCGGTGATAGCTTTGGTTGAATGATTTTCAAGTTTTAGCGGTGATTCAGAAACCGTGGTAGTTTGCATCGTTGAACTAATGCTAATTTTAATTTTACCTGCAGTAGAGGGCAGCCAATTTTTTGCCTTGTTAATATTTGAGATTACCGCTGGTGGCTTAGTAGCTTTCAATCCTTGTCTTTTCTCAAATGTAGGTAGTTTTACCGTTCCACGAGCAGTGGTGAGATCTTTTATCCGCGGTGTCGTAGTGACCGGTGTCGTTGGCTCTAAAAACTTTATTTTCGCATCGTCACTCGATACATTTGGCTCCTCTTCTAAAACCTCACCTCGATAATCGTTAGAAGTAGTGCATCTCGCTCGAGAAAAACTTAGTTTGTTAGAGTGCTGCAGCATCCAATCGCGCATCCAAGTTTGCGGTGCGGAACAATTCCACGCGTTTCCCTTTAGATTTAGTTTCCACAGCTGCGGCAACACGTAAGCGAGATCCGGCCTCATCGCGCCGACGTTCGTGAAAGATAAATCCAATTCTTGCAGACTTTTGCATGCCGACAGTGCCGCATTGTCCGCCATGAGTTGAGCGGCCAGTGCCGGGCTGCGCGAAACGTCCAGCGTGACGAGTCTCTCTAACGTCAGAATAGGAAAAGAAGTATCCTGATTTTGATTCTTTTCAGTTTCTAATGACGTTAGACCGGACATACGCAGAGTCATAAGATTGGTCGGACCGCTCAGTGTGTCGGAGGGCAGCTTCTTAATCGGATTATCGGAAATATCGAGTTTCTCTAGCGCTGGCAATTGACGAAACGATCCACCTTCGATGACACTTATAACATTGCCACTGAGATCTAATTCTTTCAGCAAATATAAACCTTGCAAGTCGTTTACCTTCAAAGCCGATATGGCGTTTTGACTGAGGTCAAATATTTTTAAACCACTCGGCAGGCTTTTCGGGATGCTCGGTAAAATATTTCCAGACAAGTACAGCTCCTCCAAACCATCTAACCGGCCTAACGCATCCTCTTCGATTATCATCAATCGATTGTTGGACAGGTCTAACACTCTTAAGAGTGGGTAGCTGTCAAGGTCGCCGCTGTTGATGGACGTCAACTGATTCCCGGCTAATTGCAGGGTCCTGACGGATCGCGTCAGCGCCGCGGGGACTCTTACCAATCCGATCATAGATGCGTCGACGGTCTCCAGACGTCGCCCCGTACCCAGTATCAGCGACAGGTCTCTCTTTATCAAGGGATTTTCGGCCAGCTTGAGCACCGAGAGACTAGCCAGCGGCTGCAGCGTGTCGGCCGAGATGAACGTCAACTTGTTCCTCGATATATCCAACTCGACCAATTTACCGAGGTTCTGAAACCACTTGGCCTGCACGTGCACCAACTTGTTACCCGCCAAATTCAGCCGCTGAAGCGAGCGCAGCGCGTCGAACGACCTCTCCAGCGTCTCCAAGGCGTTGTTCGACAGATCCAGATACTCGAGGGCCCCGAGATGCTTGAAATTGGCCGGGCCGATGTAATCCAAATTGTTTCTGGCCAGGCACAGCCAGACGAGCTGGGACGTGTACTTGGACTCCGCTGAGTCCACACTGTCCTGATTGCCGTCGGAGTCAAAGGCGCCCGGCTGTTTACCGATGTCAGTGCCAGTCGCCCGACGCCCCGGCGAGTCGCCCAAGTTGTTGTACGTGACGTTCAGCACGCGCACGTTGGGCAGAGCGAGGAGGTTCCGATTGTCCTCGCGGTACATATCCCACTTGAGGTAGCGGAGATCGATGCGCGTCGTGCAGTTCGTCACCTCGACGCTCCGCAGCCGCCGGAGGAAGGTGGAGTTCGGCATGCCGCCCACGTAGGCCTGCAATTCCTCCTCGTCGACGCCGCGCAGCTTGAACTCGACGAGGTCCGGCGGCAGCTCGTCGAGCTGGGTGAGCTTGGGCGCGCGGCCGTGGCACTCGAGCACCGGGGCCCGGCACTGGCAGGAGTCCGGACAGGCGGAGCTGCTCGCCATCAGGGCGAGCAGCAGCACGGGCAGCCACATCTCGTTTCGCTCGGCGTCCGTTCAATCACATTTTCGGGACCCGGCCGGGTGAGGCAAGAGGCTCGATTCCGCGTGTACTGCGTACCGGCGTGTCAGGTCATCGCGTCGAGTGCGGCGAATTTCGGTGACTGTCCGACCGCTGTGTATACTGTTTTGTACTTTCGCACTCTGCTCGCGAACGACGCCGAAGTCGGGAGGTTGCGACTCGCTCGTGGGAAGGTCCGAGCGGCACTGCGCTGCGAGGCACCGCCGCTCGTGCTACTACCTTGACGCCGCCGCCGCCGCCGCCGCGTGTTCGTGCGCGCGCACTTGGTGTACGTGTGTGCACCCTTCGTGCCCCCCCTACCCCGTATCTTCCACCCACTGCATCCCTCGGTCCTGGAGGCTCGTCTCTCTTTCCTCGGCGCTGTCTCGCTTCCTCCTGGGCGGAAGCGAAGGGTGAAGAGGGGGTGGCGTCCCCCACCACTAAACGCCGCGAGTCGACGCTCTCTCGCGCCGTCTCGCTTCCGCGCGCTCGCTCGAACTCGATAAAGGGCGCACGCGCCCCTGCGTCCTTCCGATATTCGTTTTCGCGGCGATGCGGCTTTCCCTCCTTTTGCGGCCCTCTTTGTTTTTACTTTGATTTTTCGGGGAGGCTTTTTTTCGTCGCAACTTTTGCAGTCGGTTGGATTTTGCCCCCGCTTTGGGCTTCCCACGCTTTTACTGTGGTCAATGATCTGGGGGATGGAACGGTTGTTTTATTAATCATAGGTTTCTACGTAAGAGTATGGATTAGCCGGGTGCTTTTTTGAATGTTGTTGCAGCTTTTGAAAATTGGACGTTTGAAAGTGCGTTATTCATAAATATTAAAAAGAATCTTGCACATAAATAAAATTGTCTAGAAATATAAATATATGAATATATATTTGTAGAATAACTACACACTAGTAACATATACATATAATACTGATAAGTCAGAAAGATTACAAGTGGAACCTTTCATTGAACTGTAAACAACTAAATTGACATTTTAAAAGAGATGTTAGAATCTCAGGTTAACACTACTCAATTTTTAAATTTTTTTTGTATTTGTAAAAATTTTGTTCTTGTAACTATCAATCTTTATGATAAGAATACACGTATATACAATTAAATAAAAGAATTGACAAATGCAAGATTTTTTTTCAACGGCGTCGCCGTTAGGAGTGAATAATAATAATGCATTTGAAGTCAAAAAGGAGATAAATGCAAAACCCAGTTCGCCTGAGCTGCTTTTATATTTGTTGAGGATTAAGCGCATTAAGCATTTGAAGCACTCGGTCCGCTGAATATTTTTACGGATGCTGCTGCAGCGGCCTTCCAGCCGGGGAATGTGTACGCGATAAATAATGGCGCGCATATTTCGTCTCACGGCTTTTTATCAAGTCCTGCTTAAAAAGCCCGCGCGTTTATTTTGACTATTTGCGAGGCGAGTGATCGATTGCGCCCGCCGCCGGCGCCCGGGCGCACAAATCAAATTTCAACTGCCGAGTGACATTTCGACGACGTCGCCATTGTATTTTCAAACCAATATTGCATAAAAGCTGCCGCCGCGTATTTGTCACCGACCTACATTCAATATTATCTCGCCGAGCGGCGCTCGATTGTTGCGGACGCTGTTTAACGAGTGTAGATTACAATTTATTACAATGACAAACGACTCTATTAGCGAAGATGACTGACAGCGCCAGGCGTACCGCGTTTGAATCTTTAACAAGGGGTGTGCAGCTTCGCCGGTGGGTTTGGAATCATCGAAATGAATGACGGAGCGCCGAAGTAACAGGTGCAGCGGCTGGAATCGACGGGTACAATGCGCCGAGATGCAAATTCCTCGGGCACTTCTTCGGGGGGTGACGTTATTTAAATGATGTCAAAAGCACCTACTCCCGCCCCCTTCCGGTTCCACATTCCAATTTTCGCGAATTAATTGGCGGAGGAGGGCGAGCGCGATAAGCCGGGGGCCGTTTATACGCGAACTTTTGCGCCGCGCGACGACAACGATGATGACGGCGGGGGCCCCGGGATTGATTCACTCCGCTGAGTGATTTGCAATCCGCTTTAGCCGGGGCTTTTTCCGCGGATTTTCTTCGTAATTAAAGTACCTCCTCCATTGATTTAGCCCGACTTCTTTTGTTTTTCACCTTCCTATCCCTCCTTTTTTTTTGCACTACAGGTAAATAAAAAGCGCGGGTCCACGGGGCTCGTTCTTTTTTCTCCCTTTGTTCCGCTCATTATTTTGAATTGATCTCGAGATGGAAGAGTACTGAATGTGTTAACAAATCAACTCGCTTTGTACCTTTGTTTCCTAGTTGCCGTGACGCTTCTGCGTGATCAAAGTCACTTTTTACTTCTGTTTTTTTTTAGTATCGAATAATATTTCATATTTTTCACGGTATTACATATTTCCAAGGAGCTGAACACTAGGAGAAATCAACTAAGATAATTAATGTTGAAATTCCGGAATTGTGAATCTTTAGTAAACGAAATATTTTTAAAATCAATGAGTTCTTTGCTATGAGTTTATAAAACCTTTGAAAATCATTGTCAGTCACTGGAAATCACAATCAAAATTCGATTGAAATCATTAAAAATCATTGGAAGTCGTTTGATTTCTTTACAAATCAGCATTAGAAATAATTGCAATTCTTTAAAAATCATTGGAACTAAGAAAATCACTGTAAGTCTTAAAAATCAATGGCTATAACTAACAATTATTGGTAATCACTAAAAAATACTGAAAATACATGGATTTGTAACAATATCAATTCATAAATCATTATAAATCTTTAGAAACTTTTTCAGAAATCATGTAAATTTGAGAAACATTTAGTGATTTATCGAGTGCACTGCCCCTCGCGCATTTCAAGGCAAATCGCTCGATGCAGCAAGTATCCTAGAATAGAGAATAATTATTTATAGACCGGCCGGCAAAAAAAGAGCATTAATGGAATCGTCGGAATTGTATCCCCACGAGGCACGGTCTTAACCGAGTTGACGCTAAAACCGTTACAACACCACGGGGCGAATATACATCGTTCTCGCTTGGAAAATTAGATCCCGGCGGGTCGCTCGCTCGGGGGCGCGTCACTTCCTACCTCCGCGAAATTAAATATCAACTCGACGTATTATGAGAGCAAACATATCTGTCTCTCCTTGGCCGGGCCGATGTTTTTTTCTCGACGCGCTCGCGCGCTCTTTGTTCCATCCCTCCCCGCCCCCGCCGCCTCCCACTTTTCCACGGCCGGGCAGATTTTTCGCTTTGTCCTCTCGTCCCCCTCGCTTCTCCCCGCGCGAAACATTATAATTGAAACGGGGTATTTTTGCGTGACTCCAAGTTAATTTGGTCGTCGTAACGCGAACCTCGTTACTCTTGGGCGAAGTTCGAGTTCGCCTCGTCACTGTCCCCCGGACGCTCGATTCATTCTGCTTTGTCAAGTTGAAACTGTTTCTTTAAGTTGAAAACGAGGGACGGGGGTTATATAACTCAGCGTTTCCTTTGTTTTAAAATAAGATTTGAATTCCCGAGTGCGCTTATCGGTTTACGTCTGCTTCGTTAAATCGAGCATTAACGTGTTGTTTTCTTCTTCTCTTTTCTTCGATATAATGAATTTTAGAGGGGGGATGGAAAAAGTTATCGACGAGGAATACTTTTGTCCGACGGTATCGCATTATTAAAATGTAGTTTTAGGGAATGTGTAATACACGGGGTGTATTACATATTCTCTGTAGGAAGCTCTCGAAACTTTTCGGAGTCAAACTTCGGAAAGTTTTGCCCGCATTGGAACTTCCGCGAGGAATTTGACGCAATATATTCAGGATACGTTTTTTTTTTCAGCGGAGGTGTAAGCCGGCAATTTCGACGAAATGACAGGTGTTTCTTTTTTAGCGTTCTCGCGAGAAAGTTGTGCAAATGAAATTTGCAATCTTGACGTTTCGAAGAGAAAATTTTTTTTTTTACAACGCCCGTAAAGCACGAAGTTGTTGGAACGGTGACTTTTAAAAAATTGACAATGTAGTCCGCGGGCGACTAAAAGATCCTCTTCACAGTGGCTTTTCTTATCCCAGCTTCGCGGGAGTAGATAGTATTACGCGCTCGCACTTTTCCTTACAGCCAGCCTTAAGCTGCCGCGGTAAAAAAGTTGGCGGTAATGGTAACTTTTAAGCGTTTTTTTTTCTTAAACTTTTGATGCACGTTTAACAAATTAAAAGTCCACTAATAAACTTTCGCATTCGCCAAGATTGGGTAATGAACGCGCAATATTTGCCGGCTTCTATTGCGGAATTCCTCATAATTCGTCGTAAAGCAACGCATTAATGTTACCATAGTTTTTAATGTAAAATTATTTTGTATGTGATTAATATTTTTTTTATATTTCTAGTTTACGTATCGCCTTGTCCTCATTTAAAACATCTACTTCTGCAAAAATGTTTAAATTGAGTTTTTTATACCACTCATAAAAATATGATGCATAAAGGAATTCGATTAAAACTAAAATATTTATTATATCTATTTAATTAACAAAAATGAGGAAATTCTGAACACTAATTAGGAGCGTGTACAGTATGTATTACAGTGTCCAGTTTTATACTTATCTTGCACAACGTACACTTACGTTTTATACATTATTTTCCTTATTTATTTAAAGAAAAAGTAAGTCATTGAACCAAATTGGAAAAGAGAAATTTTTAACGATAGGAAAAATTACTGCTTTAGAGTAATTTTGTGGACATATAGTATTTTGCTGCCACAACGAAGCAAATTAGACCGAACTTTAACCCGAAGCACCCGATTCTGACCGGGGCATTTCAGCGTGTTAAAGTTAGCCGTTAAAGTTTTAATTCGAAAAATCCAACTAGAACCAGCGATTACGCTGCGCTCGGCCTTATCGAATAAAGAAGTTGGACATGCGGCCGATTCTCCGCGCTGGTTTTCTAATATTCGCGCGAGCGACCGCTTAATATCCCCGCGGCGAAACGTGCGTTTTATGCGTGCCCCGAAAGCCGTTTGCGCGGCACCGCCTTTATCGCTTCTTATTTCGCGCCGTTCCCTTTTTTTATCCGCCCCCGTTCGACGATATTGTTATACGCGCGCGTTTCGCACCTCGCGAGAGACGCCGATGCGCTTATTGTCGCCACCGTGAAAGGAGGAGTCATCCTTAAAAAAGGGTCTTTTCTTTCGGAGACAAAGAAGAAGAGATATGCACATTTTTCTTCGCGGCGTCACTACGTACATGCGTGTAGTCGGGCGGTAGGATTTTTTTTCCGAGAAACGAACGCGGAATAAGTGGAAAGAGAAACGCGCGCGATTGTTGCATCGCCGACGAACGGAATAATAACGCGGGTCGCCGGTAAATTGTGCTCTAAGGATTTTTGCGTACTTTATCGGCGCGATTGTATTATCGATATCAGCGCGCTCAGCGACGAGAAAATAAGGGGGTTATTTTCCGAGAGTGAATAACGCAGCGGGAGGACACAAGAGCGGAATATTGAATTCTTTATTTACGATGAAATTATACTTCGGCTTCAAACGGTGAAATCCGATCGAAGATTTCGGACCGGCGTTCAAAAGTTACGCGAACAGTTTTCTTCGACCTGAAAACGATTTCCTAAGAATGTACACTGATTTTTATCGAATCGCTTGTTTAAATTCAAATTGTATGCCGGTAAATATTTGCGAATTTTTGTCACAAATGCGAATGCGTCAGAAGTAGGGTCTCTATCGCGAGCAATCAATCGGACGAAGCTATCGAGGCGACTCGGATACAGACGTTTGCCCAAGTGATTCCTGATAAATCAATCGACTTTCATATCGCGAAAGTCAAGCCATTATGCCGACCCCCGGTAGTCATTGCTCCTTCCGAGCCGATCCCCTCGCAACAATTGTCAGGGGGGAAAATTAATTTCGATTAATAATAACCGAAAGGCCGATCCAATTAAAAGGGACGAAACATACGTCATTGTCCCGCGGTACCGTCGAGTGGTCCCCCGCACAATAGGGAGCTGAATGCCAGCGGAGATCGCGGAAGACGCCGGGAAAAAGGAGGAGACTCGCCGAAGCGACTCGCGGGAGATAAGAAATAATGAAAAAGAAAGGCGAATAACAGATTGCGCACCGAGGCAGAAGAGCTGAAAAGAGAGAGAGAGAGAGAGGAAGCCGCGAATGAAAGAAGGAGACTGTGTGTGTGTGTATAATGCGAGGGAGTTCGGAGAAATCTCGAGCGCAGAAAGATCAATTTCTGCGGCTGATATCGGCAAACGAATATACGCTTTGTTGTGCCGCTTAAACTGTACCGGCGCCTCCCTCTCTCTCTCTCGTTTCCTCTCCGCTTTGGCGGGCCATTCTTCCTGCTTTAGCGGAAAAAGGTCGCCGCGGCGGAGGGGAGGGAAATGATATCGTTGACCCGCCAGGTTATGCTCCCCGTTGGCGCGGAGAGAGAGGCGGAGAGTGCGCACGAGCTGCGAGCAATAACGCAGCGTCGGAATGAGGAGCCGGAAGTGCGCCCGGGAGGGGGGTGGAGAGACCTGGGAAGCGGATATAGAGTATGCGGAAGACAGTCGGGAACAAGCGGAATCGCGCGGGTGCGCTTTTCTGCGAATATCCCTCCTTTTCCGCGCAGCTTCTCTGCTAGGGTTCGCGATTGTTTGCCGGGCTTTGAGTGAACGTTTAAGATTTTCGACTACCTTGGACAGCTGATACTTTTATAAATTTCAATAGGATACCTATAAAAATTAACTTTCGGATAGTACGATAATTTCTAGCGTAACAATTTCCTCTAAGTATAATTGGTCGACTGCTTTTTTCTTATTTTTAAGATAAAGGTCTTACATTCGTATTCATAAATAGAAAAGATTTGATTTTAGTACAACAGTAAATCATGTAAGGGATAGCAGTCAATGTCGCTTTCAGTGGTAGATAAATAACTAAGGTGATAGAACATATATGGCAGTTTTGTAAGATCAACAAAGCTTTGAAAGGTTTACTGTGATGTGCTGTCTTCTGACTGTTGATATATCTGCTTTAACAAAAGTACAATTTACGAGGCTGTGTACACCTATAAAAATTGGTTTCTGTCATAGATATTTGTTGTTCGTAATCAACTAAAGTAACCATCAAGTGCATCGCAAGTACTCGAGTGAACTACTTTTATACTACTTATTACAATTTATTGGCCTAAGACATTCAAATTTTTTAAATAACGTCTACACTTTTAGCTTATTTTTCTGCGTTTTTCTATTCAATGCTTACTTTCCGGGAATTTAACAACATTCTTTTTATCTCACTGTCACTTTTCTGAAATGAGGATATCATTGAAGAAAAAAATTTATTTCCGCGAATATATATGCTCCATCCTTCCTATTTTTGTAGTATGACAATCCGGTCTTAACACAGAATTTTTTTCTCGTGCTTATCCGGTGCAGTGACCGTATAAATGATTTCAGTTATACAATCTTTTTCGATTTAGCGTTACCTGTAAATTTCTCTAAAGGAAGATTAAAGCTAAAATAAATTTTTATTGGTTAAACAAATAACCGTTTACAGCAAAGGTATTTAAATCTATATTAACACAACACTGATGCATGCCTAAATAAAAAGTCCTGATATAAGACAAAGGTCTAATAATCGTCTAACGGTGATGTAACCTAAGTTGTTAAAGTCAATAAAAAATCCCATTAAAACAATTCCCTGTTATCTGCACTTGACTAAAAAAAAATTTCCACCTAAAAGAAAAAGACTCAAGACGTCACCTCTAAAATTTTAAACTTTAAAATAAAATGAACAATCGTATATTTCGATTACTTTACAAAGTACCTTAGCGCGAAGAAGCTCGTACGCGCGCCTTGAAAGCGTCTAGCTGCAGCGCGAAAGGGGAAAAAAATCGATCTCGCAAGTTTCGCCGTCTGCGAACGTCGACTCCAGCAGCGCGCGCGCCCCGGAGGAGTCATAAGGCGGAAGGACACGGCGTCTTCCCGGAAGAGCCGGGGCGAAACGAGGTGGGGGGGAATGGGTGCGCCGGGCGCGGGAAAAGCCTCGGTGCGCTGCACGTAGCGCCGCGAGTTTGCCCCTTAACAAGGGCGTCCTTTCTGATTTAGCCGGCGCGGCGCGGCTGCATCGGACGACGAATACAAAAGCCCCGCGCGCGGCTAAACTTTTGACCCGCGTCGACCCTTTGCGCGCGCGATCCGCTGCAGTTGTCGCTAATTGGAGATTTTCTGCCAAGTCGCGCGCCGCCGCTGACGCCGGGGCTTTTGTGCCCGGCCGCGCGGCGATCGATTCTCCCGCCGGCGAGGATTTTAATCGAAGCGATTATTTTATCGCCGAAGTGAATGCTAAGAGACTTTCTCGCAAGTGGGTTTTATTGTTCGTTTTATAGCTTTGTTAAATTTTGACTTGCCAACTCGCTCAAATTTGCTTTCGTTGATACAGTAGTGACTATATTGTCGGTTTGACTAATTTTCAGTGTACTAATAATGAAAAAGTATTTTGCGATTAGGTAGTAAGCAAATAGAGATTAATATTATCAGTTTATATTCTTAAAGTATTCGATATTCATCCCACTATGTATTTTTAATTTCTAAGCCTTCCTCAAATTGCACTGCATTAAATAGGAACCCCTACTTTTGACTTCAAGTTTTGAATGAACGAAGAAATTTGTGAGTCAGATAAGCATTCATGTTAAAGGTCAAAGAGAGCCATGTGAGAAAAAATCTCTCCCAAAAATGTTAAAATTATCCTGGAAGCTATTCCATTTAATTTCATACATTTTCTGCTGTAAAAGGTATATTGAATAGGAACTCCTATTTTTCATTTCAGGTAGAAATGTGATAGACCCATGAGAGTCATTTTTATCTGTATCTGAGCATAAAATTCTGTTTTTTCAGAGTCTGAAGTAAAAAATTGAAGTTGCTTCAAATTAAAGGGTAACGAGATCTAATGATACTTTGTATAATCGTGAAAATTAAATAGAACACGTCAGTAGAATTGGTCCTACTAAAAATGTGCATGTCATATTGTTAAAACTATTAATATAATTATAAAATATCATATAATAGGGCATATTTATGACGTTTTAAAAACATTCTACTATTAAACAATTGTAAAAACATTCGAAAAATTTTATAGCACTTCTGGCGCATCAGGTGCATGCAGGTGTTACCGTCGTACATTAAACAGTATACTCCTGTATTTTCTCTCAGGAGAGTCGTGCGGTTCCTACTTTTGCCGTCCTTGTTCGTACCATTTCCGAGGAAACTAGCCCTATATTTCGTCGACGATGTGCTTTCACTGAGGTTCTGTTTTCTTCATCCTTTAGGTGACACTTTGAGAATGCAAGACGCCGCTCGGACGTGAAGAAAAATGATCGGAGCGCGATAGAGATGAATTTCTCCGAGCAAATATCTCACTCTGTAGCCTTACAAAGATATTAAACCAACGCGTACTTTACATGTAAAACACTGTATTTCTTTTTCGCATTAAAAAAAAAAGGTTCTAAAATTGAGAACCGCATAACACGAAACCCAGACAGAAGTGAAATGGCGAAACCTCGTCGGAGGGGACGTAAAGCGAAATAAGTCAAGTTTAACGGCTTGATTCTTACAAATCCAGGCGAAGCCGCTTACACGCGCGAGTCCGGCGTTTTCCCCGAACTTTTATTTCCACCCTCCTTACTACTGATCCGTCGATTTCATATTTTCCTTTTTTTTTACAACTTCGCGCTTCATCTCTCTTCGTTCCGCGCGGCGGTTCATTGTCAGGTGGCACGGCAGATGGATGGAGGCGGATAAGAAAGTGTCGAGCGGGGAGTATAAGAAAGTCGTAAAACGCGCGTCGGTCACGTCGTTTCGCCGCGTGTCTCTCCCGCTGTCGGACCGTAGCGCACGCGGTTTATTGCCTCCGCGGCCCGGGGGCACTCCCCGCCCCCTCTCCCCCCGCCTACCTCTTTACGCATGTAACACGACCTGATGGATCGTTTCGCGGGCGTTTTTACCTTCTACTTTTGCGTTTCAGCTCTTTTTATGTATAATTGAGTCGCTCCGACTGGGACGTGAGGGCGGTGTACTTGATTAGGCTCATGTCATCGTATTTCTTAGGACAATTTCAGGTGGTGGGAATAATTGACTACTTTCTTCATTCTTTTATCGAGGTCTTTATTAAATTATTTGTTGTTTATTTTCTGCGTTAAATTAATCTTGTCTTCCTGATTTGTTTGTTGTTTTAATGACTAATCGAATTTACGACACAGGTACAGCACTGCGATTCAGCGATTCAGTAGTATAGTCGCGATTCGGTCAGCCATTCGAAAATTTTTCTATAAATGATGTGAGTTTAAACAATAATTTATTCTTTTCTTGTAAAATTTGCCATAG
>UXGC01000935.1:0-43769 GCA_900480045.1 Eurytoma adleriae
TTGATTAAAAAATGTGCATTACATTGGGATATAAAACTTTTTTGATATCATTAAGATGAAGAAAACTTTACATTTAAAGACTCAATCATTTGTTTAATAGATGGAAACCCCAATGTCTGACTATATTCGTCTTACTCTACTTACACATGTTAAAGTAAGAATCGAAGTAAGTTTTGGAGGACCGAACCATTATTATTAAACAAATATGAACCATTATTGTTAAACAAACTTATATATTTGTTGATAAAAATGTAGAAGAATATTTAAGAACAAAATTTAAATTTAATAAAAATGTGTATCAAAAGAACAGAAAAATTTTAAAGCAGGGTGTGAGGAATTTTTTCAATAAATTTGAAGGATGACCCGTTTAAAAATTCTCTGAAATCTTTTATGATTAAATTTTAAATTTTATCTTCGTTTCGTCTTGGATATATTAAAGATAGGTATATTAAGAATAGGTAACATTAAATAAATAAATTAAGTTAGTTCAAAATTTTCTACATAAAAAAACAGATATTTTACGATAAAAGTACCGGTACGTTTCCGGTACCATATATCCACTTGAAATATCATTTCCTTCGCTTCTCTCACCGTACTTTCAGTTCTTTGAAATTATAGCGTGCAATAATGCTCGCAAGTTCGAGAACGCCCACAGATGTTCAGACCCTACTCTCTCGTCACCGTTATCACAGTGAAAAATGTGCGTATCAGAAACTACCAAAAAAAAAAATTTCTTTTTTTCCACCGCAGATAAGAAACTTTTGGGAACTCGCGCGTCAGTCACGACCGATTCACCCTTGAAAAGCGACGCGACACATCGAGATCCGAATTTTCGTTATCGCCAGCCAGTCAAAAACGTACGATCGAAACGCGCTGAAAAAAATGTGAGAAAATCATGCGCTCGAGTGCGCCGAGTAAGATGTGCGCCTGGGCGCGCGTGCCGAAATTAAGTGGAACAGGTCCGCGTTCGGTCGGGCGGTTAATCAAGCCGGCTGCAGAACTTTCCACCTGGGAGTCTTTTAATCGCGCGCCCGACTCGTTCCGCGGAATTTCACGGTACGCCGCCGCGAATATTTATCGCGTTTAATTGTAATTGAGAGGGGGTCGCATGTGCGAGCCACCCGCAGGAATTGCAGGTGCCCGTTGATTATCGGGGAACTTTACTCGCGGAACGTCAAAGAGACTTTTTCACTACGGACTTTTTTTTACTGGTCCATTGAAACAAGCGGGTAAAGAGCTCTGCTCGTTTTTTTAGGGGGAGGGGGTACGAAATCTGGTTGGACAAAATTAATGGTCTTAGCTCAAAATTTATTTCTTCCAACTGCTTATAAGTTACATTTTAATTTTCTTAAGTGTAAAAATTCCTTGTCGTTGTTCCGTATAAAGAAAATTCGATAAGTTTAAAAACAATTTATTGGTAAGATTAATAAGATTAAAATGTCCAGTTTTATTTGTTAACTTCCAGCGAGGTCATGTGAAGATGTGGATGTGGACCCTATATAAATTTATGTTTTCCAAAGTCAAAGTGAACAAAGAAGTGATGATACTATATAGAGAATTTAATTAGGAATTAGGCTAAGTATTTTAATTTCGTCAATTGAAGAGTAAAAAGTTGATCAAATATATTAGGCCAGACTGAATCATATTGCTTTAAATTTCAATTACATTTTGAAGGTGTAACAAAATTTCTTTTTTTAATTCGTATTTCTGCAATAAATTTTTTAATAAGCAAATAAATTATCTCAACTTTCCTATTGATTTTGATAGAATTTTTTAACAATTCTTGCAAATTAATATCAATAATTTTTAGATAACACTAAAATATAAAAAATTTAAAACAAAGAAATGTAAATTTGATATATACAACAATAAATTCTTATTTTGCATAATCTATACAAAAAGAAATTATTCTTTACATTAATTTAATTTTTATCATAAACGTAAAACGAATAAAATTAAAAACTAGTAAGTCACACAAAAGAGGCTATATTTAAGCAGACATCAAATCAAGGACCTTGTACAATTTCAAATTAATCGCACTAAAAATTAAACCACCTCCATCGCGACACTCCGCAATCACCGAATTGAAGAAGGAGAAAAAAGAAAAGTCGAGCAGAGCTCGTTCGCGGGGTTTTAATTAAAATTAAATATTTTGCGTTGATTATACCGTACCTCGGAATTAAGAAAAGCAATTCTCTCCGCGACCTTAAGCACTGTTTTTCGGCTTCGAAAAAGAAAGAAGAAAGAAAAAGTGTGAAGATAAAGAGCCGGGAGAAAAGGTGTCGAGTCGCCTCGGTCCTGTCGTCTCGTTTTATTATTTTCAATTTGGCCGATTCTAAGCCGCGCTTAGAAATACGGGCACGTTGTTAATTACTCACGGGGGATGGCGGTACGGTGGAATTTCGCTGAAAGGAGCCGAGCGCACGGAAACATGAAGCTCGCTCGGCTGTGCCCCTAATAAAACGCAAAATTAAATGGTTCGGACGGGGCGCAATAAAAAGTAGCCAAAGTTTCATGTTTTTTGTTCTTTTTTTTTGAGTTATTGGGACGATTGAATCTAATGAAGATTTTTTGCGCGTTGTTTTTATCTCTAAGGATCAATTGATTTTAATGAAATATATCGAATTAGTTTTAGATAAAAAAATAAAATGAATCTAAAAATGTATGTTGCATTTCTTGATTGTTGATGTCAATAGCAAAGTCATGAATAAATTATGCTGAAATTCAAGTACTTTTCTTTTTAAATAGCTATAAGAAACTATAATAATTATTTAAAAATATATTATTTTTTTATTTTTATTTAATATTTTTTTTTTAATATTTTTTGGGACACAATTGAGAAATAAATATTGCCAAAAATTATAGGGTATCATTAACAGCAGTTACCACAGTATAATATTGATTAGCTACATAAATTAACAGGAAATACTTGATGTTTAAATTAACATTAAATTATAATTTAAATAATTTACCAATTATGAATAATTTTTTTAACTTAAAATTAAAATTGATGTTCAAGTCGTAATTTAGACCGCACGCATATTAAAAGTAGATAAATTTAATAATATGAAAAGCTTTAATTTCCAATTAAAAGCTTACGAGCTTTTAGATTTGATTGGATATCGATTGAAAGCAACGCTTAATGTGATTATTACAGCGAAAAGGAACAATCTAATAAAAATCAAGTGAATACTGATCCGCAAGAAAATTTTTAACGACCATTAAACATTTCGTATCTACAAATTAATGTCTGTCGTAAAGTTAAATGACGTTTGATCACTAATTCAGATGTGTATACATTACTACAACAGCTTGCTCTACAACACCAAAAATATTTTAATTTATCGACTGTACACTGACGTGTCTATCGGCGGCGTATATCGATCGTTCATTAAAAAAAAATATAAAGAATCAAGATAACGACGATGAAGTTTTCGTGCAGGAGGCGCGATCGGACCTCGAGATTTGTCTGCACGCGCTGAAAAGCCGCGCGCCTCGCGGGGAAGCCACCCTTGCGCCAAGGCCAGAATATTTCCCAGTTCCCTTTGTAATAATGGCACCGGGGAAAATTAGGTCGACCGAAAACTCTTATCACGCTATTCACCCCCTCTCACCCTCTGCAAAGCTTTTAAACCGATTATCAAGCGTAGGCGCGGGGACCGCTCGGTAATTGCCCCCGCACGTCTACCGCGAAAATTGCACGCACTTCGTACGTGTCAATTCGCGAAACTATCGCTGGAATAGCTGCAAGGTAGGGCGCTCGAGTCGAGAAATTCTTAACGACGTGCGGGGCGGAGGGGGGGGGGGAGCGTGGGCGGAAGTTTCGCGAGGTATATAGTTTCTTACCCCCGAGCGTTTTCACTGTGCTTCACGAGGACGTAAAATTACGCGGTTGAAAATTTTATGTAAGTTGTAAAATCCAGAATTCAGCTGCGAAAGTTGGCCAAGATTCGAACTGACGCTTCCCGAGAAACTTTATGGAGGATTTACAAGAAGGACTGCAGATTTATTTACGCGAGATGGTAGTGAAAGTTTCTCGGGAGTTTGTCGCTAATAAAATAGTTAATTTCGATTGCCAATGCTGTTCTTGTTTATTTCTTAGTTTTATCAATTGAGATTGTGATCTCAAATTCTAAAAGCGTTTAAATTGAGCTATTATTATTATTAAAAAGCGTTTGAAAAGAAATGCAAAATAAATGAAAAATTTAAAAATTATTATGAATTAAAATTAAATTAATTAATTAATTGATTAATTCTCTTATTCATTAAAAAAATTCAATCTCCTCTGTAGGGAAAATATAAAAGAACTTGATTGAAATTGTCTGACTAAACTCGCCTTTTTCTACTTCCATTTACTAAACATAGGGCATTAGTGAATCAATTATTTTATAAATGATTTTTTTTAAATTCATTTATCTGATAATATAATTTTACATTGAAAATTATAAATAAATAAATTTTTAAATGCATTTATACACGATTATATACATAACGTAAAAAAATATTTATTTAGAAAAATAATATATTCTAATAAGAAAGGAAAATTTATTGAAAATCGATGACTTGCAATATTTGTCTTTTTCTACTTCCTTCGAATAAAGTATAGAGCATATTATACACTTGGACTTTTTTTCTTATAGCTCCCTTCAAAATAGTGGGGTCGTTTTTTTGTGTAAACGGCTTTTCATGCACCAAACGATGTTATAAATTCCATAAATCCCCACAGTAATTTGAAAACAAGTAATGTATTTCTGCTTCAGGCAAATAACTTCACTAACGTAGGCATTTCAAAAATAATACATACAAATTTCTAAAACTTTTATTTATATAAATGCTTCAACTTGTATTAAACAAAACCATAATTTAATTCCCAAATGCATCAATTTTCCAAAACAGCTTTAGAGATACGTACGGTCTAGAAGAATTTAATTAAAACAATCGCAAAATTTAATACCAAGCAAACTTTTTTCTATTTATCCAGGGGAGAGAAAAGTGTTCGCCAAACTACAATTTTTTAAGGATTTAATTAAAAAAGCTTAAACGTATCCTTCCGCGCGCAAGAATCAAACGTTTACCCGATAACCGAGCAAAGCTCCAACTGCGCTCCGTGCTTTAATAAACCAATAAAAGGAGGGGGGGGGATATAAAAGTAGGGAAGCCAAGGGCAGTGCCGGGTAACCGAATTAAAAATCAACGCAGGACTCTTTGGGTGGGCACATAGAAGAAAATCACCCGGGCGGATTATCCAATTACCGCACGCAATCCTTTTAGACGCCGCGGTTCCGACCAGTCGGACGAAAAAAAAAGAGGCCGGGAGACCTTCTCGCCAGCGCGTGCGTTCGATGATTTTCCACCTTTGAATTTCAAAGTGCACGCGCCTCGGCGGGGAATCCCCGTGGGAGCCGGTCGATCCATGCGGGCGTCGAAAAAAAAGGGGGGCCGAAATCGACTGGTACTTTGGCCGCCGGCTAACTCGGAGCTCTCCTTTGGCACGCTCCGCCGGACCTCGCACTCCGATAATTTCGAAGTGTACGAGAGGAGCCGTGAAAAAGGAGGATTATACCTTTGGACGTTTCTACTGATGTGAAAATGCTTTTGATTAGTCGGATATGTTTTACTAAATATGCTTTTAATTTTCGATAAATATTTAATGAAATGTTGGTTGCTATAGAATTATTAATTCAATAAATAAATTATTAAATAGTTAAAACAATTAAATAAAAAAAAATAATAAACATAAAAAAATAGTAATTGAATTACTATTTTAATTACTATTTTTAATTTTTAAAAATAGTAATTTTAATATAAATTGTATTTGAAAATATAAATTAAAAATTAAAGTATTTTTATATAAAACTAAATTTTTACATCATTATTTAGACAATGAGAAACATCATTTTTGTTTCAGAAAAAATAATTTCATGAGGTTTAAATATGTATAATGTATCCTTGGGGAGAATGTATTCAAAATAGTGAAGTAAAAGAGAAATTGCGGGGAGTCTTGTGGAATAGTTGGCAGAAAATCTGAAGGTTCACGTACGAAGAAAAAACAAAAACCGTGTCTGCGAAATTGTGTCGCATTGCCACCAGGACGACGATTCCGCAATTTTCTAGATAGACAGAGAAAATTTTATGTACCTATAAAGTCGGAGGTACTAATATTTAAAATATTGCTGAGTACAGACTAGAATTTAAATTTCTGAATTTTTCAATTTTTAAAAATATCCATATACCTTATTGGTGTATATTAATAGAAAACATATCAAATTAATAACATGTAATATTTTTGTAAAAAATCAAATAGTTAATTTTTAGTAAAAGTCGCATGAAAATTGGATATTTCTACTTATTTTGATGAATTTCACCCTTTAGGTATGTTTCTTTTAATTTTTCAGTTACTAGCTTGAATTAATTTTTTTAATTATTATCATTAATTAATTCATATATTAAAAAGGAGATAATTGAAAAGTTAACTTTTCCAATTTTTACTACTGAATGTCGTACGAAAATTGGGGTTTTCTACTTATTTTAGCAAATTTCACCCTTGTTTTTCTTAATTTTTCCTTGACTATCTCGCATTAACTTTCTTTTTAATTCATACTTTGGCAGGCTCTAAATAATAACTCTGATAGTTATTAAGTTTTCCGAGACATCCTCCTTTCTGCATGTATTACATTTTAAACTTTTAAAATTTAGCTCTATTCACCAGAAATGAAAAGATTGTTACTTCCTCCCTCGGCGAACTCATTAACTGCACTGATAAAAATTATGAAAGTTAAACTTAAATGAAGCATAATTCTTGTTAATTTGTAGCTAAATTACTCTTCAACTTAAAAACATTTTAAATTTAAACTGCTTAGTTCAAGAAGGATAATTAATCAATCCTTTCAAGTAAAAAAAAATTAAATTTCCCTACTTTACCGGTACTTAGTACATTAGCTTGACAATTTTAATTTAAAAAATGTTAAGGATTCCTTTTTAATCTTTTCCTTTTTATCTTTTACGATGACATTATGCAAATTAAAACTCAAAATACTGATAACTCTAAAAGCACGTAAAGAAAGAAAATTCATGATAATTTTAAACACAATAGATTAATGGTTACTGCAATGCCGGTTATTTGAAGAAAGTGCTGCTATAAGATTTTTTTATTGTCTAATTTAATGGACTTACCGGTAAAGTTCTTTTACGCTGGTCCTTCAAGTTACGCTGTAAAGCAAACTGAAAGAGAAATATTTTTTATATGATTTCTTCAAGAGTCCTTTGAAACTTCAATAAGAAAAGAGGAAAGAAATTAAATATTATCTTAAAAAGATAAATAAATTTAATTTGATAAGTTGTATTTCTCAATAAACAAAATTCAAAACAGTTTATAAATAGAGTATAACAAAGAGATACGAAATAAATAAAAAAAATTTTTAAAAATATAATTATTACGCAATAAAATTAACCTAATTCCTTAATTCATTTAGTTATCCATTATAAAAAAGCAAGCTCTTTTGTGTAAGAAATATAAAATCACAGAACTCGAATAAAATTGTTTGTCTGACCGTACTTGTCTGTTTCTCCTTACATTTCTTAAACGTCGGGCTTAAACGTTAGAAAATCAATTATTTTATAAATGTTTTCTTTTGCATAAAGGGACTAAAATTGTTAAAATATGTAAATAAATAAGTATAATTAACAATTTTCATTTCTTAATTAACTTAATTCTATAATTATAAATGTTGCAAGGATTGAACCAACATAAAAGGACAGTTTCTTAAATAATAACCATAGTTTTTTAACTAAATTTAGTTACTTTTTAATTATAATTTTTTTTTTGCACAATTACGCTTAAAGCATTTTTTACTAAACAAAAGAATGCCGTTGAAGGTCTGCTACATCATTTAATGAAGCGTAAAAATCTCATTTATTTTCTTTAGATAGATTCCCTTTTAAGGAGCGTGTAACAAGCTCGCGGCGGCGAACGTTATTCTCAAGTTCGCGAGCTTTCATTTTTGTTTCTTCCATTGTTCCGCTCTCGAGAAATGAGAAATCCAATAACGGGACTAATACGAAAACAAACTGCGAAAATTACACTTCAATTAACCGAGGAACATCTTCCTTTTCGTACGAATAGTTCTCCATCAAACTTTTAAACGCAGGAGTACCTGTGTCATTGCGATCATTATTCATAAAAAATATCAGTAATAAAAATTTTCGGTGAATAATAGATAATTTTTCGATAAATGGCTGTGTAAACAACGAAAATAACTTTTTGAAAACTGCATTTGTATACCTTACATTAAAAATGAATAATACACAGTAGAAAGTAATTAATTTTATTTGTCCAATCAAATTTTTTAAAATATCCTGGTAATGTAACCTGGTAATTAAACAATAATTCGATTTCTATAAAAAAGAACATTTGCTTATTTGACAAAGAAAATAAACTGATATTCCATTTCGTTGACCCTCGAAGTCTGGAAAAGAATAATCCACATAGAGCGGAAAATATATCCAAACATCGTCATCAAACATTACGCCGATAATACAGAAAGCACTTGATCGATGCGAGCGCCGACAAGAAAAGGAGAAGAAAAGCGCGCGAGAAAAATAGAGAAATCGGAGAAAGAAGAAGAAGAAACCGGGGAGGTCGCATCGACTCTCGCTGGATAATCCAATATTTGCATAAAAAATGCCGTCTTCCCGTGGGTACGTGTGTGCGCGAGCTCAGCTCATTGAGCGGCGGCAATCCAGCCGTTCGAAAAGGGAAGGGGAGAAGCTATGCGAATGCAAATGCGGATCCGGTCGGCTCCCGCTCCCCCCTTTTTTTTTATCCTCTCGCCCACCTACGCCATTAGCCGAATGCACGATGCCCGGCACGACCGCGGAATACGAGAAGGAAACGGGTGGGTGACGGAGTTGCGTAATTCTTTTTTTTTCGCGAGGCGGAAGGAACGGGGCCCTTCAATCTTCATTCTTGGGTAACGATTTTTTCTCGTAAGAGCTCCTTAGGTAACGGCCGGGCTCCAGGTGGCCGTTCAAAAGTTCCTCTCTTTCGGGGAAAAGGAAGTAACGAAAAATTGTGGAGGTTCGACGAGCGAGAGATTCATCCGGCTCGGGGATAAGAGTAACGGCAAGGAGAATCGGCCGTATATTTTCTTTTAATAGAAAAACGCCGGCTGTATACATTTACTTAGACAGTAATGTCTGGATGTAGGCTTGGGGGTGATATACTTCTTCAAGTGAGACTACCAATAAGCTTTTTAACTATGCATTGTTTCTATGAGAAAATTATGGTTATTACTTTTAATAAATTATCGATGGCGCATTGCAGAAAATTAGGTTGTTTTAGTTTGAATTGTTGGAGTAAATGTTAATTTATCACTAAGAAATATTTTATTTTTTTAAATATTTAAATAAAAACTGTAAAAATACTTTTTTCTTTGTAATCGTTAGTAAATACATAATCTTTAAAGATTTATCATTATCAATAATTATGTAATGTACATCTAACTGAAGATTTTTAAAAGATTTATGGAATATTATTTTTTTAAATAAAATGTTAATTTAAAGGATAATTGCATATTTTTGAAAATATTTTAAATTAATAATGAATTAATATTAAATAGAAGACTTACTAAAATTTCGAAGTATTTTTTCATGAATAAATACTTTAAAAAATAAATAAATAAATAAATATGGATGTAAAAACAAGTGAACAATAAAAACGTGCCTATTTATTAATAATCATGTTTAATAAGTAAAACAAGAAAAAATTACCTCATATTACACCTCCATAAAAGCACAAAAGTATAAAATTGTTTAATATTATTAATTTTACACTTTATTTCCCATTTTGCATGAAAGAGCGATTGTAATTATCCCAGCAACTGAATGTTTTGCGATCGCAGAAAAGGAAGATACGATTTAACGCGATAGCAAATCTGTACATCCGCACTAAAGTTTTTGCTGCCTTCGCGGAAAACAGCGTTTTATCCCCGACTGTAAGATATTCACGACAGCGGAAATTAATTTTGCTGCTGCAGGAAAATCAAATTGAACCCACCATAGCTCTACCAAAGTCAATTTTTAATAAATCTCGTAACAATAGAAAATATTAAAAACAAGTTTGATATTTCACGAATTTATTGGATCAAAATGGGTACTAAAAGAATTATTTTCTTGAAAAAAGAGATTTATACCCTGCTGGATATCGTTTAATTTTATTGATGAAACAGTTCTTCAGATATTTTTTGGGTATGTTACGGCTCGTTAGAAAAATCGTTATATCGATCAATGAAATGATTTCTAAGAAGATAAACTCTGATTTAATAACAATTTTGTTTAAAAAAATGATATATTTTACTGAAACAACGACTAGTTTCTATCCATTGACGAAATATATTTTTGGATACTTTTCAGTTTTCACGTATTTAATAGCCATAAAATAGGCGAAAATTTTTACAAAAATTATTTTATTCATCAGAGAAAACTAGTCGATTTCCAACACAATTCTTTCTTCAAAAAAAGTTTCATTATCATACAAATAATTTCTTCAACTAATCCTTCTTAAAATTCGTAATTTTCTTCATTGCATCCTCTAAAAAGAAGCTTCTGCTCTACTGAGCCCCAAAAAATCTCATAATAAATATTACGAAACATCTTAAAGCCTTAAATCCTCCTCTCCTCCATTGAACTCGAACTTCAAAGGAAAAACCTCTATTAAAAATATAGGTGTAATTAATCCAGTGTAATTAATACCCACGCGTCAAAAGGGAAGACCTCACCATCGGCTAAGTCAAGAAACGAAAAAAAAGGTCTATCGAGCGCAAGAAAGCAGTTGGCAGGGAGAGGAGCATCGAGGAGGCTCGCGGCCAATTTGTCTTCGTTTAAAGTCAATTCGACGCGGCGGTCCCGGCGCTCTTCTGATTATAATGCACTGGAGGGCAATTGCGCGGGCAGCGGTGCGTTAAAACAGCCGATGAAAGGGAAAGAGGCGGCCGCCGCCGCGGCAGTCGTGCACAAGGAGGCGGACGCAAAGGGGAAACGAACGAGGCGCCTCGGCGGAAAGAGGAGGGAAAAAAAAAGCACGAAAACAATGCGAGCTCGTTTATCGACTCATCTCTCTCGCCGCTGCCTTACGTAACGCTTCGGGATGGAAGCTGCGCTCTCAAAGGAGCGCTTTTCTTTTTTTTTTTTGTTATTTAACTGTATATGTAATTGTGATGCATTTTTTTTTAATCTTTGAGGGGATGTAATGAATATTCAGTGTGGCGAGAAAATAAGTTACGTTTGAGTAGACGGTTATTGAAATTTCGGTTCGGTAAATATTTTTTTTTATTTTGGTGCCTTTGTCGCGAGATTTATGTTGAATATAATACTGAATTATCGGGATGTTTTTCTTTATCTTGTAATATCCTTAAATATTTACTGCGAGGGCAATAAAATTTAAGTGGGTTGAAAAAATTATTTATTCATTAGCTTTAATTGATCAATAAAAAACTTCATAAAATTTATCTTCTCTTTGCATTATAATTAAAAGCGTTTATACCGTCTTTTAAAAGCGTCAAATTAATAAAAAAATTAAAATTAAAATATTCATATTTATTTAAACTTAAATGATTTGATTGATTATGGAATTTTTCGAATTTAAACTGTAAATTGAAATAAAGTAACCTTCAGCATTTTTACGCGCAATTAGATCGCATTTTTCACTTTCAACAGCATCAAAAATTCCTCGAACCAATAAAAACGCGCTTCAATCGGTCGAAATCGAGAGAATGTAATATTAAAAATTCGACCAAATAAAGCGAAACGATCAACCCCTAGGGATAGGGCAAAAGAGAAGGAAATAAAGAGGAAGAGAAAAAGAGAGAAAGAGAGAACGAGAGAGAGAGAGAGAGAGAGAGAGAGAGAGAGAGAGAGAGAAAGGGGCATTTCCGAATAAAATTCAAAAATTCCAACGCGAACCGAAACTTCGGCATCAGCATACGAATTGCCTAAAAATCCCCAATTCTCCGCTCCGCCACATTAACCCTTAAACAACAGCAAGACGCACCGCCTGAAAAAGCACGCGCTCTAATCGAGCCGCCTCGCTGAATAAAAATGCAAATTTAAATTGCCGTTACGGGAAAGGCACGCGTGCCCTCCTCTACAAAAAAAAGCAGCCGCATCGTCGAGCAAATCAACACCGACCCATTCGATCTCCCCTTTTCGAGGTGAAATAAAAAAAAAAAGAGAGAAAGAAAGCCCGTTCGCGAGTAAAAGCCAAGAAGCCTCGAAATAAAGACGACGCGCGTTGGTTTGGCCCGGCGAGTCCGGGGGATAATCCCCCTCCGGAGGGAGGGGGGATCGTGTGCGCGGAGTGAAAGGGGGAGGGGGAGGGGAGCCCGTATAGCGTGTCGTCGAAACGATCGCGTGGCTGTGTGCTGCCCTCCGGCTCTAGGAGGAAAACTAGGAGTGGTGGCGCACATCATCGAGAGGAACAAGGACATGCCGGGGGAGGAGGGAGGAGGGGGTGGCGGATTTTCGTGGGATGTGCGCGCCGGCGTGTGGGTGACCGACGCGCGCGAGCGAGACGCGAACAAAAGGGAGGAACGAGAGACGGGATATATAGCCTCCTTTTTTTTCGCCCTCCCCGCTCCGTACTGGCGGGCACGTCCCTAAGAGGGACGATATTGAAAATGAAAGAATGGGAAAAATTAGAAGCTCGGATCCTCCTCGCCTCGTTTATAATGATTTGTCGCCCCGGCGGTTTGGTGGTGGACTTCCTTTTTTTTCATTTGATTTAGCAAGCGGCTGGAAGGGAAGGGGGGAAGAGGATAGTCCTGCGGGCCTGCCAGTCGGCCCTACGTCGAATTCCGAGTTCGATTTCTAATTAAGGAGCGACGGGGACGCATCTCCGCCGGGAAAACACCGGAGAATTCGACGGGCGGGCTCGACGGCCCTAAGCCTGCGGCTATATTTCCCGGAAAATTTAGAGCATCCGCGGACCTTTGTTGCTTCGGGGTTTCCTTCGAGGTGCTACTTTCAATATTGTTTTCTTTGCTCAAAGGGGAATCTGTGGTTTTGAAAATTACGATTTACTCGCATTGGGTTCATTTTATTTTTTGTTATTTTAACCTTCGGAGAAAGAAATTATAATCTGTGTGAAATGTTTTATTACGATGGGTGACGTGACCATAGAAATGAAATGCTTTTTCGATGGTTTCAAATTTAATAAACAGAAATGACTTCTATTAGCTTTGATCTTGTTCATATAGAAACTAAAAAAAGAAAAAAAGTCACGTGCGGTCAGTTTAACGTTACCAATCCATTGGCTAGTACCAATATTTACTTCAGTAGGTAGAAAAACACTATTATATTCAATCTCAACTTTATAAAACTTTATTATAACAATAAGCTTTTTAATCAAAAAGCTTTGACTTATTTTCATGATGAACATAATCACAAAAAGAAAATGCGTAAGTATTTTAGAAAAGTAACAAATACTTCGAGATAAAAAATAATATTAAATATTATTTTATTTTGTTAATATAATTGCATTTTTTTTAAATCACCTTTTTAGTAATATATTATCCCAAAAAATATATCTTCATTAAAGAACCGAAATATCTAAATCAGGTCACCCTTTACGCACTCAATTTTCATAGCATAAATAAGCAATTTATCGGCTCCTATTTAGCTTTAGTTACTACTTTTTCACGGGTCATTCTCATAACAAGTCATATAATGGGCGAAAAAGAGCTTCATTTATGACCGAAAACCACTAAGCATTTTTATAGCTATTAACAAGTTGTGTTTAATGGGTATGTTTTTTTTATTTCGAATGAAATGCATTAAAAATGTTTTCTTAAAACAAAATTGAATTTAATAGCCTATTTTTATAGAGTATTAAAATGTATATTATTGTTAAAATTAATTCAAGATTCGTTGAATGGACTAAATAACAATACATTATTTGATTCATAAATTAACCATCAATGTTCTTAAAAAGCTACTGATATAAAAATGATTTTTGCCTTTAAAAGAATCCAGAATATTGTTTCCAAGTTCTTAAAAATGATAATTAACTAAATGGCCAAAAGTAGTTTTTAATAAATTCAATTTTCTGAAATTACATAAATACACTTTACTACAATTCAGCTAAAGAATTCCTAAAAACACCAGAAAATCTATTGTAAATCAAAATTGCAAATGAAGATCAAATCCTCCCGCGAACCACGACCACATGACATTTCAGAAATACTAACCAAGAAACTCAAATCCAAACCCCAATAAAAGTGAAAACAAGAGAAAGTTGCTGCGGGGACGGGAAGAACGGAGTTACGATGTGTGGACTGTACGAGGGGTTAAAAAAATACTAAATATTAAATCGGTTCTAAACAAGTAGTACACATCTGGATCCGGTCAGACGAATGTTAAATCTTTTATATTGCAGTAGAAGGAATCTTGGTGTAATTAAAAATTATTAAGTCGGTTCTAGTCAAGTAGAATGAACCTCGGTATAGCCAGACACCTGTCTAAGCTGTTCTGAACCAGTAGTATGAGTCTCGGTAAAGTCAGGCAAATGTTAAATATTTCTGCTGCAGGAGAAGGAATCTTGGTGTAATTAAAAATTGTTAAGACTGTTCTAATCAAGTAGAATGAACCTTGGTATAGTCAGACACCTGACAAATCTGATCTGAACCAGTAGTATGAGTCTCGGTAAAGTCAGGCAAATCTTTAATATTTCTTCTGCAGTAGAATCTTGGTGTTATTAAAAAATATTAAATCGCCTCTGACTAAGTAGATTGCACCGCGCCATAGTCAGACAACCGTTAAATCTGTTCTGAGCCAGTAGTATGAGTCTCGGCACAGTCAGACATATATTATAAACATTTAAAAACCCCTTGTACAGTCTACACATCTCAATCCCGTTCTTCCCGCCCCGTAACAACTCCTCCCAAGGTACAAAAAAAGGAGCCGTTATAGCCGTATAAAAACCCGTCGGTCCGACGAAATCTCCATCCGCCGTAAGTCCCGTCGAAAAGCGCAATAAAAAAAAGGCGCGGAAAAAGGGAAGGTAGGGGGGGTCCGCGCGGAGTACCAGTAGGTGGGTGGGGGTGGCTCGCGAAGGCAGCGGTGGAAATCGGAGAAAATATCGAAGGGGGTAGAGAGAGAGAGAGAGAGAGCGCGCGCGCCGCGCTGGCGGGGGGAGGGCGCGCTTCGCGGCCGGCCGCCTGGAGGGGGGGAGGCGCGGAACGACTCCCCTCGGCGGGGTGGCGCGCGGTAGAGAGAGAGAGAGGACGAGGAAGGAAGGCAGTCCTGTCGGGAGCGTCGCGGCGCGCGGACGCCCCCTCGACCTTCGCGCGCGCGGTGCTGACCCCCCCGTGTGTGTGTCCTCTCGCCCCGGGATCATGAAGCGCAAGGAGAGGAAAAAAGGTGCCGGCGCGAGGCCGGCCCACGCTGCGTCGTGATTTCGCGCGCTGTGCCGACGACGCGTACGAGGATAGTTTCGCAGCTCCGTTAGTTCCTGGGGAAAGTTCGAAGCCGCCGCGTGTCGGCGGTGTTCCGGAGCAGTGACGTTCAGGAGTTCAGCATATGTTGATAGAGAGTCTTTTTTCTTTTCTTTTGTTGTAGTTCCAGTTCTTTCTTTTTTGCGCTGTTGGAGAAATTGAAATTTTAGTTTGTTAACTTTAACTTTAAGTTTGATAGAGGAGTTGGTATAAGAAGAGCTGCGTTTTAAACTGTTCAGAAGATTATACTTGAAGTATTCGAAGGAATATAGTGTTCATTATACTGGTATATGATAAACTAATAGTCATAAATTTTATTGTTATTTAGAGGAAATTAATTTAATAGTGATTTTTCATTTAATAACTTAAATGAAGAATTTTTAATTGATAAATAATAATAAATAGAAACTACAATAAATAATCTATGATAAAATTAATTATACGTAATTAAATAAAATAAAATATTTTACATAACGATGTTGTAAAGTTAAAATAGAAAATTAAATATTGTTACTAAATGCTTTTAAATATAAAATTATACCCGCGTGTTATATACATTAAAAATATTTTTATGATAAAATATATATAAAAAAAACTATATTTCATTCAATCAATAATAAATTACGATAATTAATCACCAATTGTTTTCATATACATTATTAAAACCACAAGATAAATAACCTAAAGGCAATCAAAATTAATAATAAATCGACCTAATACGACACAAAATTAATACATCTTCTATAACCGAAGAGCAAAATAAAAAAATTTTCTATACATAAAAAACATTTTCACCGATAATCACGTCTTCCTAATTACAGAGTGTACTAAAAAAAGAAACTTAACTTTACATCCGAAAGGAAAGTAACCAAATTAACGTCGTCCAGCGCCGAAAGGAGACGAAAAAAAAAGAAGGAAAAGCAGCCGCCCTAAAGCGGCTGTTAGCTGCCCTAATTATTCCGGCCGAAAAGCCACCGGCGGAAGACGAAAATTTAGGACATTTCGGCCGGCCCATGCAAGTGCGTGCGTCTGGTGCGTAAGAGGGGACGGCCGGTAGCCGAGGGAAAGGAAAAAAAAACGTCGAGGGAGCGAGAAAAAGAGCGAGAGACGAATAAAAAAAAAGAGAGCGAGAATCGACGACCACGAAAGGAGAGAAAGAGAGAGAGAGAGAAGTCAGGTATTGAGAGGGCGAGGAAGGAGTCGCCCCCTTCGGCCGTAACATAGCGGCCGATAAGGATCCGGGGGCCGCCGGTTTCCGGCTGGCTTCGGCCGCTCAGCCGCCGAAAATATGACTCGGCGAGCCGCGGGGCCAGCTGCGCTCTCACCGCCGCCGGACGACGAGGACAACGCCCACGTCCTAGGAGCCCACTATGGTAAACGAAAATCCAATTTTGCCAAGCCTCGCGCGCACGAGCCGGAGAGAGAATGAGAGAGAACGAAAAAAAAAAGAACGAGGAAGCAATGTGTACACACACGGAGAAAACGGACGCACCGCTGCCACGCTATGTATACCGCTGTGCACGAGGAGTTCTGCTCGAGGCCCACCACCCCCAATCCGCCGAGCTTTTTTACTTCTTTTTTTTTATCTTCATCGTATGGCTTTGTAAATAAGGCGCGTGTGTATGTGTGGCTTTTGTCTTGGTGTTGGAGGAGAGCTGCCCAATCGATTGCGCGAATTAGCATAACGCGTTTTGATTACCCTCCTTCTTTCCTCGGGGGCGATATATTTCTCGGGCTGCTCGCTCGCGGTGGGAGAGAACACATTTTTTTTACCCTCGTCCGGGCCGATCGCGCCTCCCACTTCGACGGGATTAGCGTGAGTGAAATTAATCTTCGATGGAGAGATTAGTCGCGGTTTAATTGAAATGACGAATCGTTAGACCGCTTTGGACAAATTTTTCAAGGGCGTTAAGGGATTTTTTTTTTCTTTTTTTTTTGTAGTTCCGTCGAGTTTTGATCTTGTCGATACATTTTAATTTCTGTGACTAATTTTACGGAGTATTTCTGTGAAGTGATTCATGAATGAAAAAATTTATTTAACTTGTACATAAAATATACATGGTATAATGATTGAATAGAAATAATGTGGCATAATTTATAAATAATTTATATTTAATTTAAATAAAGAAACTTTTTGTAGACTTTTTTCTCGTGATTTTTTTACTGACATTGTTATACTTTTTAAAATTGGACTCGAGTTTGTTATGAAATAAATCATATGCACAAAATTCCAGTAAAAAAATTTTGTTTACAGCCCTGCATTAAAATTAATCATAAATGTATTTTCCGACCAATTTATGGTTAATTCTTTTACAGGAAGATTATGTAAAAATTATACATAAATTATACAACCTTTTTTCTTTAATTTTTTAAGAATCACATACAAATTAAATTAAAGTTTTTTAATATTTTTTATCAAAGAATTAGATACAAATTTTTTAAAACAAAATATTTTAGTAAAAGAAGCCTGGCCGCGCTGGAGATTCTATTACGAAAAAAGAAAAAAAAAGAGAACCAAATTAAAAACTAAAGAAAACTTCGTGCATGCTAAAGCTTTTGAGTAGTCGCGGGGGAAATGAGCTGCTCTTTTGAAAATTAGAAAAAATTTGATTAGGCTAGAAATTCTAGATAAATGGAATGCTGATCCTCCTGCGTAGACCCCCAGTAAATTAGATACCACACCGGAGGAAGCTTGAAAAAGTATAAATTAATTGCGGCCACCGCGCAGTCCACCAAATCGAAATAACCGTTTGAGTGTCCGCTGAATTTTTCAGGGCGAAAATTTCCTCCGCCGCCGCATAATTGACAGTTTCGAGTGATTTCGGTCCTCCTCGGCGGGATGAAACATTCATCCCGAGAAAATTAAATCTCGCAGCGGCTGAATATTTTACCGTCGACCTTGATCAATTCCACATTGGTGTGAACAACCCCCTTTATCCGTTCCTCGTTATTCCATCGCGCAAAAAGGACTCCTTCGCCTCGGTAACAAACTAAACGACAGTGACTTATGTTTTGGTCGTGCATTAAAAAAAAAGAAAAAAAAAACTATTAAAAATAACAGATTGTTTCGAGCACTTAGGAGAGCGGGAAGAAAAATATTCAAAAGCCTCGTGGAAGCGAAGGATTCGAAACTTCATTTCCATTATTCGAAGGGCGCTTTACAATACGAGCGTCCGGAGCATCAATCACACGTGTCAAAATTAGTGCATGTCCACGATTCGACTGTTCACGGCGGCCTTTTTTTTCCTCGACTTCGTTACAAGTTTAAATTATCTTCAATCGAGATTACGCTTCACGGAGATGCTATCGGCTGATATGGGTTTCTACTCGGGCCATCTATTTCTCGATACGCGAATTTACATTCCTTAATGTCTGTAGTATTTTATTTTTGCCTTGAATTTTTTTTTATTTGGTTTACTTCAAGTAATAAACAATATTTAAAAATCCACTCTTTTACATTTACTATTAATTATTACAATGAAAAAGCTGGTGTTACATTTATTATACACTTTAGTAAAAAGAACATCAGTTATTAAAAAAGAGTAGACGTTACTGAAAAATTTAAACCCACTATTGACTGTCTATTGTTGAAATTTTTATTAAATTACTTATTATGTAATATTTGTTAAATAATTATGTTATTTACCGTTCAATATTAATTTAATTTAACTAATATTTACTGCACCTGAAAATGGTGTGAGGCAAGTTATGAACCACTTCCTTTATAGCCTCTCAATTATTGAAAACTAATATTGTTATTTATACAATTGATATCGATATACACAAAAAAGGCCTGATTCTTATGTTCTATTTTTAAGTAATTCTTTCATTTTTATATTTATATAAAAATTGATAATGTTAGCGCAAATTCGTATTTACCAATAATATACTAGTATATATTAGTATACTTTACAAATAATGCAAAAATTTTCTTCAGCATCGGTTGGATATATAAACAATTTTTATTTATTTATTTTTTGTCTCAAAACTATAAATTTTGATTTATGCTCTTATTCCATGCAATCCTTCAATTTTATTGTAAAAATATTGAAAAGTGTTTAAACTTTGTTATAATAATTATTGCACTAGGAAGATATATTAAAATATTTATTTAAATTAAATTTTACATACTGAACATTTTTGACAGTTGTACAAAGAGACTATACTTCACTTAAAATTAAAAAAGAAAATTGAAAGAAATATAATTGCTCAGCTGTGGAAAAAGTTAAAAATTTAACAAATGAAAGTCTGAAGAGTCATAGAGACGGGAAGTACGCGTCTCGCATAAATACGAAGAAATATCGCGGATATCAATAGAAAGTTCAAAATCCAATTTAAAAGATACATTATCTTTCATGATGAGGAATCCAATGCATTAAAAGTTACCCGTCCGCGACAGCCGCGATCTAATAAGCCTAAAAAGTTTTCGGCACTCCCCGTGTAGAACCGCTCGGGATGAGCTTTCAATCGACATAAGTTCCGGGCTTTCCGGGCATTTAATTATGCGCCCCACCGTACCCGGACATTATCTACTCGCTAGCAGGTTTTGTCGAGTTCGTTCGGACAGCGGAAAAAAGAATCGCCAAAGTTCGAGATTATGAAGTACCTGGTGTCGTGACAATAAATTCCCCCTGTCAAAACTACTTTCTTTTTTGCTGACACAAAACCCTATGAATAATTTTCAAGCTCGCCGGTCTTACATACCCAGCTTTTCCACGGCTTCTTTTAATTATCCGCAGCCATTTATTTTTCTTTCGCTCGAGTAGTTTAATTAAAAACTGTAGCATCCTCGCAGCTTCTTAGTGTTTCGTACAAATTTTTTTTAATTAACGAAAGAAACTTTAGAGATCCTCATATTTTCCAAAGAATTAGCTAAATTATTTTAAAAGGCGTACGCTTTAATTGAGTGAATTAAGTCACTCCGACGCTAATGGTTTAACGAGGCGAGATTTTAACTACACTGTATACTTCTCATCCTCAATTAGTGGAACACTTTGGAAAAGCACGTCGCCGGCGAATATTTTTTCGCTTCGAAATTCCCCGACTCAATGTATTCCGAAGGAGAGGGGGAAAGATTTGCGGTGCCGGCCAAACCAACATTTTACTATATAATTTAATTTCGGAACTGGTCCCCGCCGTGAATATGCATGAACCCGGCGCTTCCGCTCGGTTTTCCCGATGAAATTCAAAGTCTTCAAAAATAGTTTGAAAATGCCGCGGATAGTTAGTGGGAACTTAAAGGGCTGCGGATATTTTAAATACTTCCGGGAACTTTTAGCCGAGCTATAATTGAGTCCTTCGATAATGAAAATTTCAATATCATTTTCAAGGAATTCCGGTGGAAATTCTGTTGGATACTCGAGATTTTCGGAGAATCTTATCTTCGCACACTATTTCGTAAGAGATTTAACGTAAAGTGTTAACTGGTTTTCGTCTAGAGATACAAAGTTTATATTATACGCTCTAAGACGATAATGAAGTGACCACCTTACACCCTATTTAACAAAGACATGCAAGTTAGTAATTTAGGCCCTAATATGGCGAAACAAATATTAAATCGGTTCTAAACAAGTAGTATAAATCTCGATTCGGTCAGAAGAATGTTAGATAGTTTATATTGCAGTAGAAGAAATCTTAGTGTAGTTAGACAATTGTTACGTCGGTTCTGGCCAAGTAGAATGAACCTTGGCATAGTCAGACACATATCAATTCTGTTCTGGGCCAGTAGCGTGAGTCTCGGTACAGTCAGGCAAATGTTGAATCTTTCTTCTGCAGCAGAAGGAATCTTGGTGTAATTAAAAATTGTTAAATAGTCTCTTCCTAAGTAGAATGAACCTCGGTATAGTCAGGCACCTGACAAATCTGTTCAGAACCAGTAGTATGAGTCTCGGTAAAGTCAGGCAAATGTTAAATATTTCTTCTGCAGTAGAAGGAATCTTGGTGTAATTAAAAATGGTTAAATCTTCTCTGCCTAAGTAGAATGAGCCTCGGCTTAGCCAGACACCTGACAAATCTGTTCTTAACCAGTAGTATGATTCTTGATATAATTACAAATTATTAAATCTTCTCTGGCTAAGTAGAATGAGCCTTGACATAGTCAGGCACCCGACAAATCTATTCTGAACCAGTAGTATGAGTCTCGGTACAGTCAGGAAAATGTTAAATATTTCTTCTGCAGTAGAAGGAATCTTGGTGTAATTAAAAATGGTTAAATCTGCTCTGCCTATGTAGAATGAGCCTCAGCATAATCAGACAACTTTTAAGTCAGTTCTGATTCAATAGAATGAGTCTCGGTATGCTCAGACGAATCTCAGACGACAGTCCTACCTCCTTGCCTGACCTATCGCGAACTGTTCTACTTCGCTAAAGCCAAATTCTTGTTGAATCCATCTCGACTTATGTTGCTGCACCAAAAAACTGCCTGAAATTAATCTAGTCAGACTAAGAATCATTCTTATACGCTGCAACCGGCATTAGTAGTTCACATACCTATATTCACAACACAAAGACAAGATGACTTTCGCTCTACTTGCCTACAGTTCTATTTATAAACAATTGCAACTTTAATTTTGTTGCAGAATAACGAATAAACCAAATATACTCTTTAAATTTCCGTAGTAAAAAAAATCACCGAAAGATAAAGTAAAATTAATTAACACAATTAAATTCGTTACTATTAAAATTAAAGAAAATGATCAGCAGTAGCAAAACAGGCGCCAAGATGCCTCTCGACCATCCGACCCAAAAAAAAAATCCTCGACCGATCCGACCTTCGCTGCGAATCAAAACTGCGCTGAAAACGGCTCGACGATTGCGCTAAAAAAAAAGTCGCTCGCGACAAAAAAAAAAGAGTCAGTCGACGCTGAAGCCAGGAGTGTAAAGGGACGAGCGAAAAAACCGTCGCATCTTCAATCCCCCGGCGAAAAGCACTCATTACCGCTCGAGACTCTTCTTGCTCTCGTTCCCCGACGGCTTCGCGTATATAGACGCCGGTGGAGGAAGGGGAGAGGGGGAGGGGAGAAACACGTCGCTCGACCGACTAATTGAGCTCGAACGGGCCGCCGCTGCCTTTTTGCGGGGGCGGCGCGCGCGCATAATGCGTACACAAAAGGGAGAGGATATCGGGGAATAATCGAAACGTCGATTACGCAAACACGCGATTGAGGCTTCGAACTCTTCAGACGGGATTGAGTCACGCTTCGCGTAGGTGTTTATGACTATGATTAGAGCTGCGACTATTATTCTTTCTACGAGATTATATTGACAATAATTGGGTTGTAGACACGAAAGATTTCATTATTTAATTAAATAAGTCGATTTTTGTTTTTTCGTGATAAATTGACTCAGAATCACTTGTACCTTTAAGTTTCTTACTTATTAGCTACAAATAAAATGTTAATAATTTTTTTTAATAAAATAAATGTAGTTCTAGTTCAATAAGAAACAGAATCCGAGAAATTTAAGAAACAAATAATAAATTATCACCAAATTAACTATCGCATCTAGAAAAAGTTGGAAAAAAAATGTTAAAGAAATTTTAGGAAAGAATTTAAAGAAAACTTGAAGTGAATAGTTACGAAAAATATGCGTCTTATCGGACGTGCCTGTTACTACTTCCAAATATACCGCAAGAAAAAGACATTCTGATATTCTTTTCTTCAAATAGGACCAAATTAATGTCTAATTGAAAGATTATTCAAACAAAATGATTTACTAATATTATAGATAGCAATGTTAATAATAAATTCACCTAAGTAAAAGAAAATATTGAAAACAGCATCACATAGAAACCTTACACTTCATTAGGTCAAATTACTGAAAACTTGTATTTACAACTCTTAAAAGTAAGCTTTTTATAATTTAATATGATCTTAATGCCACACTGAATAATATTCGTCACATTTCATTAAATTAGCCCTTGAAAAAAATGGAAAATAAACGTGACGATTATTTTTCAATATTTTATTAACTCAGTGTAATGAAATTCAAAAAAAGATAAAAATTAGTCTAAATTATTTTACGATTCTTCTCATTCTGATAAAATAAACTAAGAAATTTGGTGAGATGACATTGCCAACGAATAATCAACGAAAAATTGGAATAGCGTGTTGCATAGTTTAGTTGAAACTAACAAAGCAGAAGTTTGACATTTGTCTCCATTAAAATTACGAAGTAGGCCATGTGACTAAAATATACTATGCATAATATGAATACTGAAATATGCTATGATTCAATAAATAAAAAATTTAAGTTAAATATTGACTTCCTTTTGCGAAGGGAACTATTTCAAATTGAATTTATTTGGCGCTAAGTTTGATTACATTAGCAGATGCAGACAAACGTGATGGGAGAACATCTAATACAAAATTTTTCTTTTAAACTTATCCTAGCAGTATGAAGGTTATTTTAAGATATTTTTTGTAATTTAAATAATTAAACAAGTTTTATTCACCTTTTATAAAAATATTTCTTATTTTAATTCTCCTCAGAAAACATATTCCCCTTAAATAGAAAAATTCTGTATTTTTTGCATTTTCACCTTTGGAAATTTACCAAGAAATATAGCACTGAAAAAATTCAAAAAGTAATTTGATAGAAAAAGATTGCATTCTTTATGGAAAATAGAGATTTTTTGTAAAATACGTGGTCCGCACTTTTAAATATTAATGTATATCAAGTGTAATAAATCAAACTCTCACAAGATTATCTGTCCATATATAAAAAACACGAACTTGATAATACAAATTAATCTAAAATATTACCAATACGTGGACATACATTTAAACCTCCACGTACATCAATACACGAGACTACCAATTAAGATTCTCCATTCATCTCTAAAACCTCGAATTCGATAATACAAATCATACGAGCTCGTTAAGCAATCAAAGCTGTAATCTCCGCACGAGCTACGATAAAATTTGTATATCCGATGTCCGGCGTACGTGAGAACAATCTAAAAACCGCGACGTAAAACCACGTAATGTCTGATAATGAAAACAAAGATGCGCCTTATCGAACTGCTAAAAAAAAATATTAAACGCGTATCTCGCGGTCATAAACAGAGTTTACGATATCAGCCTCATAATTCACGTGCGCTTTGCGTTTCCTCTTCCGCGATTCCGGCACTCGCGAGAACGCGGTCTTCTCTCTCTTTTTTTTCGTTTATCAGCGTAGGTGGCCGGAAGCGTGGGACAAGCGGAGGTTCGACCTGGGCACCCCCTTTTTTTTCAAAAGCCGAGATTACGCAAACTTTGTCGCGGTTTTAGAAAGGCACTTCGCGAGCGCTCCGGGCTCGTTTACAACGAAATTACGGGACTCGGAGGAAAAATATGTCGGGGCTTTCGCGGGATTACGGCTTGTGTTTTAATCTGCTTTGCCGCGGGACTGAGTTCGGTAGGTAAATCGGTTACAGCTTCCCCTACCTCCCCCCTCTTTTTTGGCAGGGGAATTAATTTTTAATCCTATTAAAGTGAGAAAAAAAGAAGATTCAATATTCATTTAGCGAGGAAGAAAAAATCCTCTTAGGTACACAACATTAACTTTTTACAAATGGCGAAAAGTTTCTATCCACTTATTTAGCTTCTAAGTGCTGAAAATTATTTGCTTTTGGGCCATTTCAAAGTTCTACAGTCGAATCTGCTTTAATTTCTTCGCATTTCCTAATGCAATCAGATTTTTGTTCTCGTCGTTTCATTTCGTTGCCGATTCCAACCTAAAGGACTTGAAAATAAGATTATGAAATGGAAATTATATTATACAGTGGACTTAAATTACTTCAGGTACATTTACGTCTTTCTGCCTTCAAACCAGGTCAATAGCAAATTAATTCTAGTTCTTATTACTATAATTAGATTTTCTTATTGTAAAGAGTATTACCTGATAGGATCCTACACGGTTTCAAATTCACTCATTCATTAAAAATGATGAAAAGTAAAAATTTTTATAGACACCCAGATTTTTTTATGAATCTTTTTTAATACAAAATCATCATATTATTTGTTTAATTTAATTGCTCATCGACTATCGCTAATAATGGGTGACAAGGAATAAAAAAAACAGTACAAACCACGCATAAAAAATATGTTAATTAATTTAAAAATTAGATCAAACGAAAAAACCCTCCATTAACACGTTAATCTCGAAGCCTTTCAGATAAAATCTTCTACCCACCTGTGCAGCACAGAAAGCCTTTCAAAATTAAAGTTCTAAGAACCTTTCATTCACGACTAATGCAGCAAGGGCGCAAGAATATTGGATATTCAAATTTTGTTGCGGAGTTAACTTGAAAAAGTTTCGTGTACAAACCAAGATAAAACGATAAAAACAACAGTTTAATGGAAGTCGATTAAATGTTAAAAAGTTTCTTTTATTATTTAATGAAAAAATTTTAAAGAAATTAACATTTTGAGTAATTTAATAACAAACGATACTAATTATTTAATGACTAATACATTTTTGGTACTAAGATAGAAGGAAACTACAATTCAGTAGTATAAGTCCGTTTTAGTCCGCCCGACGGAGACTCGAATTTGTCGCTATTTAATTAATTTTCATCACGTTTTTCCAATATCTTCAGATTTAAGGGGATTAATTATTTCTTAATTTAATCGGCTGACGTTAAGCACACCCATTAATTTTTCATACGTAGTTTTTCGGGAATTGGGAAACGTCGAATTCTATGGGGAAATCCATTCTCATCGATTACTTACAATTAGTCACGGAAAAGATTCATTAACTTCGATCATTGGAAAAAGTTTTAATAGCCGCTTTAGCCCATATATGCTGCCTATAAGTTAATTGAATTAACTTCGTTCTTATAGAAAAAAGCAATAAACAAGTTACTATGCTTGGGAGAATACAAAAGCTGCATTTTGTTGCATGATGATAGAATCATAGAATGGAAAATATAATCGAAATCTAGTTAATATTTTAGTGATGTAATTGTTATTTATTAATATTATTAAATTTTTTAAAGGAGTGCATAAAAATACTCATATTCAATGCTTTAATTATGTGCACTATTTTACTTTTGTGGTTGAATTCTACATAATATCTTTGAAAATAATTTAAATTATTAGTCACAAACGGCTGGTTAAAAAATAGTAGAGGTAACACAAGCGCAAGTTGATCTCGTACACTACTTTTTTGTCACCTTCACTGCACACTATGCACACTATTTATTTTCTACAAAAAAAAATAGAATTCATATTTTTTTAAACGTGTTCAATTAAAATAGTTGTTTAGATAGTAGATGATCTGACTGTCAGTCGTATACCACACGATTCTTTATCAAAGTTATTTATTGACCGTATTGATTTGTGATACCCCACGACTCGCAGATCACTTATTTAGCCACGAAATAAAATAGGCAATAAATTATGATTTACGGCGCAGCCGAAAAGCAGCCGCAAATAAGTCTGCCGCCCCGTGATTTTATCGGTCGTCAAAAATGCACACAACTTACGCGGCGCCGCTCGATTCTTCTCGATCCCTGAGAGAAACGCGAGGCTAGCTATCCCGAGCACGCGATAAAAAAAGGAAGAGAACCGTAGTCGCGAGCGACTTTATTTTCAGTCCGCTGTGTACACCCGCCGATCCATCAATATCGATGAATAATTGACGCGCATCCGCTCGGCGCTGGCGGGGGAGGGGGGGAGGAGGACGAGACATACGGCCGTCCTCGGATGAGAAGGGCGAACGAGAAAAAAAATGCGGCGGGAAGACCAAAAAAAAGAGAGAGAGAGAGACGAGGAAAAAACGCAGAGGCTGTGCGCGCCGAGATAAGGCGGGCGGGAAAATCGTCCCGGGGGAGTCGGCGGCGGCCAAGTTTCGCGGGGGGCGAGGCGGAATTTTCACTCTTTCGCCGCGGCGGCGGCGACGCGGTGATCGATATTCGACGTCTGAGCTCCGCCTCCTTTTCTTTTTTTAATCGACGCGAAAAGGCCGCGGAGGAGCGAAGTTCCCGCGGTCCAAAGTTACGGCTTTGATGGAGCGATGGCTCCCCCGGGATTGAATTGCTTTTCATATTGAGATGGGTTTCTTTTATTTCCCGGGAATAATTATTCCGAGTTGGGGAATTTTCACGCCGCGGAAAGAAGTTGGACAGGTTCGGACACGCGGGGTTACGAGTGACTGTGGAAAATATTAGTAGAATTTTCACGTGGACGTTCGATTGATTTTGTTTAAGGAGGTTGATCAACTTTTCAATTAAAAAAACATTTATTGATGAAATTCGGTATACTGAGGTGCGTGTAAAAAGGGCTCACAATCAGTTAAATTTTTAAGAGTCAAGGGTATCTAATAAACAAGATATTAGCTTCCTGATCATTACATTTTTAACACATACTCTTATGAACAATTATTTATTAAACATTTTTATTAGAAAGGTATTTCTTGAAAATCTTTTGTTAGTTAATAAAAATATGAAATGATAAATAAAAATAGATGAAAAAAATAAAAGAAATATATTATTATGATGTGTGTCGGTGCATGTTTTGACTATTTGTGAATCAGATCAACCTCCTTGATCTACTCTATTTTATCAGTCAAAGTTTGAAAATTCTAATTTAGTTAATTGAATTTTTATTATGTTTCGACGGGAATTACAAGTTTTAGAATGCGAAAATTAAATTGAAAATATTTTTAACGTGAAGCAAACATAAGATCAAAGCTGTAGCACATAAAAGAATGCATACATCGAAAGGATAAAAAAGAATGTACAGCGCCAAATAAAGTATTCCAATATTTTCATGAATATTCGGGAGAATTCGGGAGTAAGATTCTTCTGTGTCAAAGGCTACAAATAGTTTTTCTTTCATACGTTATATTCAATGCACTTATAATGTTTCTATATTCGAAATCAATTTTTTTTAATTTTAGTAGTTATATCTTTGAAAAAATTTGTTTATCTTGAAACTTTTCTTAACTTTGTAAAGATTTTTGAAAAAGACTATACGGAGAGAAGTTTTTATAAAAATTGCAGATAATATAAGCATGGGAGGGATTGTTACAATAAAATTTTTACGGGAAATCTCGTAGTATTTGTTGTAATTTTTTAGTAAGATAATCCTCTGATTTCTCGTAAAAACTGTGTTAATTTACGGTAAAAAATTTATGGTGAAAAATTTACGGTAATTTCTTGGAAAAATTTCGGTGATTTCACGAAAAAATTATGACAATTGTCCATTAAAACTACCATGAGTCCCGTAAAATTACTAAGATTCCTTTAAAAATGACATTGATTTCTGAAAAAATTGCAGTGATTTCCATCAAGATTACAGTAATTGATCCTGTAAAAATTACATTCATTTCTGTAAAAATTATTCTTTCCCGTAATTTTTACTGCCAAATTCTTGGAAATTACCCATATAGAGAAGACTCCAAAGTTCGCAACCGCAAAATCGTCAGTAGATAGGAAAAACAAAAACTTTATCAAACAAATAACATTTTTTATAAATTTTCCTGGAAAACTACTCTACGTATAAAAATCCAATTTTTGTTTATCTTTTCTTTTACAAAACGTCGCATATGACAAAGAAAAAAAACTGATAACATCGCTAGAAACCACGCTCAACCAGCCTCCCCGCAATCAGATAAAAAAAAATTAAAAAAAAAAGAAAGAAAAACAAATTTAAAACCTCACCGCCCACGCGCCATCCAATAATCCACCGAGCCGCGTGCGTCCGCGCTTAACAACCGGATATTTACAGCCGCGGGCCCCGTCCACCGGCGAATCCGCCGTAACGACCGTCTTATCCGCAGGCTCGCACTCGAGCGCCTCTCGATCCACCCCCCCCCCCCCCCCCCCGGAAGCAAAAAAAAAAAAACAAGCGAAAAAAAGAACAGCCGGGATAACAGTGGCCAGTGGCCACACACACACACGCTTTATTAGCCCCGCGCGCTCCACGCGCTCGGGGTGGCAGAGCGGGGGATATCGAGAAGAGGCATATACCTCTTCTTATCAGCGGGGCGAGCGCGCGCACGGCGAGAGAGAGGGAAGCACGTGTGCGCGCGTCTTGAGGGGAGGGGGGCGTGAAGGGGGGACGCCGGAGCGACTCGGAAGATGCGCGCCACCCCGCGTCAGACGCCAAGGAGCTGTCCTCCCGGCCGCGTCGCTCCGGCGAGAGTCTATCCGGTCGCAAGTGAGACGCGATTTCGCGCGTCCGTTTGTGTGTGTGCGCGCGTGCATCCCGATTCACCGGGGACACGAGCGACGATCCCCAAGATCGCTCCGTGAAAATATCGCAGTTTTTACTTTCGCGCGTCGGTGATTTTTGTCGCGGGTGTATGATACGGTATCGTTTCGAAGGTTCGATTCGTATGTATTAGTAAAGTTTTTTCTTTTAATTTTTTTTTTATATGTTTTGGTAGTTTTTTGTTTACAATTTTAAAGAAAGTTTAGTTTATGTAATTTTTTTTAAACTTAAACAATCGAAGTTTCAATTAATACTGTAGATTAAATTCACGGTTTTGTGAGCATTCAAAGCTTAAAATAACTTTATTATTTTGTTTCACGTGCGAATTTAATATTAATTATAAATCAACTCGTGTTTCTTTTTTTAATTCTTAATAAAAACAAGTACTTTCGTACATTTAACTTTAAAATTAAAAAAAAATTAATCATCGATCTTTTAAAATAAATATGAATAACAAAATTAATATCGTTTATTTAATTCTTCAATAAATAAACGATCAAACAACAAGTATCGATTGAAATAACCAAAGGTAAAAACGTCGGTGTATTCCAATTGAAATTAGTAAACGAACAAACGCAGCAGTGAAAGGAGGATATCTGCAAGTGAAAGGTGTTATCAGCATCGTGAATAAGTTTGCCAATATCGCCGGTATCGCTCGCGGGGAGCGCGAAAAGTTTCGCCGCGCGTCGCGCGCCATGTGCCAGTGGAGGAGCTTAAAGCGGAGTGCAGTGAAATTTTAATGAATAATGCATCGATCACGCGCTCGCCCGAGTCGCGAAAACAATGATTCGTAAGCGAGCGTAAGTCTGCGACGAGAAAGGAGAAAAAAAAAGGAGTGAGACAAAAGACTCTTCTCCTCACTTTAAAATGATACTCGCGTAGCGGTCACCGTAAGCTAGTGGTACACAATTAGGCGTCATTGAAGTGCTTATCAGAAAACCGTTAGAGCGAGCCCCGTGCGTGCTGCTAGTGAAAACTCATTGTACTCGAGGCTTGAAGTTCGCAGTACCTGCTGAATAATTTCAATAATTTCCATTTAGCCTTTTTTTTTCTTCGCCGGCGTGCGTTGAATAATTTTTCAAAATTTTAAATTTCGTTTAAGAACGACAATCACGACGCGGCGGAGATGTAAAGTGCGCGGGAAATTCGAGGATTCAATGTAGGTGGCACTTTAAATTCACTTTAATAAAGGGCGACAGTAACATGACAGTAATAAAAGTTGTTGCTGTTTAAAATTTTTCACAACGCGACACCTCTTGAATTTCGTTACACAAATGTACGCATTTTAATAAATTTCATTTAATAACAAAATCCTGTGCTTAATAATAAAATAAAAATAAAAATAAACTTAATAAATACTTCTCGATTTAATAAAAATTCTCTAAAATTTAAAAACAAAGTCCCCACTTGAAAGAGGAAAGAAAAGCAAATTTAGCGCGGAAAACGTTTTACACGAGGAAAAAGGAGGGAGTAATGAAGAGCGACTCCGGGCGTCTAAATGAAAACAAAACATCGCGCCGAGTGTTATAATGTATTCAGTGCGAAGAGGGCGGACAAAAAATTTCGAAATATGCGCATCGGTAAATAATCTTGTCGATACAACGGGGAGGAAAAAAAGAGAGGAGCCGCGAGCGCGGGAGCCGCAATAATGGGATATGCTAATCCGGATTTTCGCGTGTGCGTCGGCGACGGCCATTCATTGCCTTCCGCCGGTGGGAAAAAAAGGACCGCGCTGAATAAGCGTCCCCCGCGAGAGGACGTTTAATTTTTAATAAAGTGCCGTCCACCCGCCTTCCGGTAATTTTTTTTCGAGTTAATTTCAGCGCTAAACAGATTAACGGTACTCCGAATGGATCTTTATTCCTTTCACCGGTCGTTGAAGAGGTAGTACAATACGAAAACGGGGATAGTGTGTACAGGGAGAGAAAAGTGTTAATGAAAATTGCAATTGTCCATTTTTTAGAAGTGTAGTAGTTTTCTGGGTTAGTGTGGAGAAAAATTTAATACGCAGAAAGTGTAGGTAAAAAGTAATTATAATGATAATCTTTTCAGCATTATTATAATCTTATAATGCACAAATATGAAAAATGTCTTTTAAGTACGTGGAGGTTACATTTTCTGAGCTTGTAATTTTTCTCTGCGTTTCTGTTCCTTACAGACTGTCATTATCAGAAAATTGCAGTAAATTCTTGTTTCATTTATTTGAAGTTTAAGAAATTTTATAGCAACATATAGTTAAAAGAAAATTTTCATGGACATATTTAATAAATATCAATAGGATGCAAAAAAAATTGACAAAAACATAAAGAATTTATCTCTGAATCAAAAAGGAAATATCGTAAAAATTATTTTTTTCAATTATTTCAGCTGAATGCGTATGAAATCTCGATTTCTCTACTTAAATTGCACACTTATTTTTCTCAACTTGTCCTTCGCTTCTACAAATTAATTTTTTTTTTAAATATTATCTTTTAAATATGATAATGGATGCATTCGGTAAATATCAATAAAAAAACCTATAAAAGTAATAAAAATGTAAAAAGTATATGCAAAATAGGGCATTTACATAAGAATTTATCTTTAAATTAAAAAGGAAATATTGATTCATCTTCGAAGAAGCTTTGTATTTCAATTATTAATATTGAATGTCCGATGAAATCTCGATTTTTCTACTTAATTTAACAAATTGCGTTCTTATTTTTCTTAATTTACCCTTCACTTCCACAAATTATTTTTTTTTTTTTAAATATTAATATTTTATAAAAACTAAACGATAATAATAGTAGTTTACATTTTTCTACTCTTTCATACTTACTCATAACGCATACGGTCAGTATCTTTTTTTTTTAATTTTCGTCAGATTCTACAAGAAACTAGTATTTTTTCTTATAATGGCATTCTGCAAGATCATTATACCCAGACTATTTCAATTTCTCAAAACAGTCTTCTCCATGCAAACTAAAAGTGCAATTACGTACGCGTCAGTAGTAACAGCCCGTATGCGTTAGACGGACAGTATCATTTTGTTTAATTTTCGGCAGATTCTACAAGAAACTATAGTAATTTTTCTTATAATGACACTCTGCACGAACATTAAACCCAGACTATTTCAATTTCTCAAAACAGTCATCCCCATGCAAACTAACAGAAAAGTGCAATTACGTATGCGTCAGTAGTAACAGCCCGTATGCGTAAGACAGCTTTACCACCGGCTCTTTCCAGATAAGAGCAGTCCATTGTGCTTTTTCCCTTTGAGCCGAACGATCTCGTTGCGTTGTTTTTCAGATCCTCAAATTTAAAGTTTCAAAGGCAATCGCTCCCCCCACGGCAAGTGGATTTCCAAAGGCGAGGAGAAAAAAAAAGTGCGATTGCTCTGCGGTGCTTTTCGGGCCGGGATTAAATTGAAGCTCGTAACTCGCTTCTTCCCTTCCGGCGCCAGACCTCTAATCCCAAAAATTCCGTCGGAGAACTTCATTCCGCGAATAGCGCGTTTCTCCCGGATTTCCCCGTTAAAAAAAAACAGTCCCACCCGTCGTAAAGCAGCGATAATTCGAACTGCAATAAAAAATGATCGCTGTAAAAAAATAATTCTCGGTGGTGCTCAAAAGCGCAAAGAAAAAAACAAAAGTTTAATGCTCCGCGACTGAGCGATAGAAGAGAGAGCAAGTGTGTGTGTGTGTGTGTGCGTGTGTGTGTGTGTGAGATAGTAACAACGACGCCTCGCAAAAATAAAGTCGGCCGAAAAGGGTCCCGCAGGAAGAGGAGCGAAACGTCGCCGGCGGGAACAATAATATCAGCATCCACCCTTACGACCTTGCTCCAGAAAAGGTCCGATATCCAATCGGATAGCCCGTTTTCAAAGTCGATGCCTTATCTCGGCGATGACTTAGGGGGGGGCCGCCGCCGCTGTCCCCGACGTGCGGTTCAAGCTAACGATTTGTTACCGCGCTTCTTGCGCCGGCCTCCGCTCTCCTCCTTATTTTTTATTTCTTCCTAAGAGCTAGAACAAGCGGCGCAGATAGGGATTTAATTTATGATAAGTCGCCGCGGGATTTCGCTGATGCTTTATTTTTCTTCCGGATGTATCTCTCGTGATGTCGGATCGAGGCGAAGCCGCTTATTGCCGCGTTGACGTCGAACTTTGATAAAGTTGACGTTGTGTTAATTGTGAGGAAGTTTGTTTCGATTTCGATTTAATCGCTTCTTGGTGGAGCCGTGATGTTACAGTAAAAGATAACTCATTAGCCAAATTAACCAAATTACGGAAGTAAATTGTTTTTTAATATTATTGGAAATTACTACTTTTTTTGTGTTTAAAATTTAATTTTAAGATTTTTTTCGTTTAAAAATAATTTTTTAATTAATGTAGCAGTAAATTTCCAAATAATTAAACGGACTATGTCTGTGTTATTTAAAAATATTTATTAAAGCTAGACAATAATTTCCTTCGGTTTCATATAATATTTTACAATTTATCAGAGTAATAAATAAATAAATACGTAAGAATTATCACAGAAAAGCAGTGTGTAAAATTTTGAAGAAAATAATCAATTTCAAATTTCCCGCTCAATTCTTAAAAACGGGATTTTTTTTGGCGCGAAAAAGCTTTTATATTTGAAATTTAAATAAAATTTTCCATATTTGGAAAAAGTTCTTGCAATCTTTTACTCATTTCCAAGTAAACTAATATTAATAAAAAAGATTATTTGAAACAAATTATTTGAAATCGACTTTAAAAAATATAAAAAACAACAATTCGGAACCAATATCTAATTCAAATATACACTGAGATATGATTTAGTTAAATATTACTACACTTTTGGGGAAAGTGGTCAGACTTGCATTCTCAAAAAAATGACCATACTTTATAGTAAAATTTGCCAAAAGCATAGTAAATTTTACTAAAAAGTATTGCAAATGTTCATACACGTATCGTAAATTTTACTATAATGTGTAGTAATTTTTTTTACAACATGAGTTTGTGACCACTTTTTCATGAAGAATAGTAATTTTTATTAGACGATTTGTAGTTTTTACTAAAAAATTTCTCTCAGTTCGAATTTACAAATATACGAAAAGATTCTTTACTATTTATCTTCCCTCTCAAAAAAAATATTTAAACAAAAAAATAATCATCCACATTTCTAAATAATGAAACTACACCCCGCCCCTCCCAGCATCACATCTGATCGCGCAATAATAAAGAAAGCCAAAACCCCGTAAAGGCGCGCAACCTCAAAATGTTCGCGCGATCCGGCACAGCCGGGGAGTGGCGCATACGGCGCGGAAGGAGGAGGGGGGGAGGTGGGCGAGATATGCGAATACCGTGGAGAGCGCGCAGCATACCGTGCCGAGGGCCCGGCGGGTTTTCGCGGCTGATTTCCGCTAACAAGAGACGCGATACCGAGCTCCACAACCCCCGAGGGGAGGAGGGGGGGCGGAAAGAGAGGAGGGGCGAACAATGAGGCGCGACTACGCGGCGCTGCGCTTCGATCCGCGCAAAAAGCGCGCAAGAAAGGCCGCCGAATCCTTGGCACGCTGCCTCCGTGTCCGCGACGCCGGGATAAATTATTTACGAAAGGCTAGCGCTTAAGTGTGCCAGTGGGGCCTCGCGGGTTTCCGGGGGGAGGGGGGAGGGTGGGAAAAAATGCGGATTTTAACCGGCAGGCCCTGTCACCCCGATGGATGTAAACGGAATTTTGCTCGCGCCACGGTCGCCGCGGGTTAAATTGGAAAGTCCTGTTTCAGGGAGCCTGGCACTGTCTACTGCTGTTGCTCAATTATCAGCTTTGGAAATTAATAATGAAGGACGTAGAGATGTACTTTCGATAAGTGAGAGGGGTCGAATGGGCTACTTTGAAAGTTACTTTGATATTTTTAAATTATTTACTTTTAAATTGAAAATAAGAATAAAAATACTTACAAAAATAAAATTAATACTTAAATAATAATAATTATTATTATTATTATTTTAATTCTTAAAAATACTTTGCGCTCTTTTACAATTAAATTTTAATTTAGTCATTGATATATAGTGTTTTATATTTTATTCTATTTTACATTTCATATTTTAGTTTGGTTTGTGAATTTTTATACTTTCTTAAACATTTAAGTCCCTTAAAATAAATAAATAAATAAATAAAATTTCCATTTATTCTTTAACGTCTTAAAAGAAGTGTTTTAATCTAGTCATTAATACAACGTTTTCTATTTTATTTTATTTTAAATTTTATATTTTACTTTGATTTGTAATCGTTTATACATTTTTAAAGATGTAAGTTCATTCATATAAATAAATAAATAAATACATCAAATTTCCTTTTATTCTTTCTCGTGTTTAAAAAAGTGGATATTTCATAATACTTTTTATTATAAAAAATTGGAAAAGTGGAAAATCTCAAACATAAAGAAAGAAGATATTCTGTTAGCTTTGAAAGTTAAATATCACAAGTACCATACATCACGGAAATGCTGGTGAAATAATGCATCGCAGTAATTAAATTTACCTTTTCTCCTCGGGTACATACATTGTCATCTGAAAGTGGAAATGCGAAATTTGAGTTAAATAAAGTACGCACTTGACATATGTATCACGTACATGACGTAGTTAGCGACTAAAGAGAAACAAATAGAACAAATTTAATTTTCTTGTCATGAATTATAATATCCCACGGAATCGTAAATTATTTTCTTTTATCGAATCTTTTTTTTTTCATATAAAATAGAAATTAATTAATTTTGAATAAAAAGTACGTTGATAGAAATGTAATTTAATCAAGGAACTCAGATCCTTCAGACCTCATTTAATTAAATGTAAATAATCGAAGATTCGTCGAAAGGGTACAAATAATTGGATTCTTTTTGTCAAAATTCGAAGGAAGAGATTACACAACAAAAGTAATTTAATAAAATAATAAATAAAATTTAAGACTAGCTGTCGAAGCTTCGCACGAAATTAAGCCAATGACTCATTATTGATCGATAAAAACCCAATAACTATAACCAAAAATGAGTGACAAAACTGACTCTCGGATAAATAAAATTAGTTTTAAAAAATATAACAAAATAAAATTTAAATATCGAACTAAAATATAACATTTCACAAACTACGACCTTCATCTTCGACGCATTCGCGCATATCTTGACACGTACAATTCGCCGAACTCGCGAGAAGTTGGTACTCCGCCCGTCCCTCAATTAACTCGGCCAACTAAACAAATTTTGGCGAGCTTTCGATATCTCGCCCCCCCCCCTGACTTTCGCGAACTTTCAAGGATCCGTCGTCGCCAATCGGACAGCCGGCGACGATTGGCTCAGCCGATATTTTTCCGGCGCCCCCGCGGCTTCTTGGCCGTCGCGTCGCGTTTCGCCTCTCGCCGTTTGGGGAATCGCGCGCCGCAGGGGAGCTTTTTGAGCTGAACTTCAAAATTTTTTGCCGGCGAAGTTGCCGAGGGTCGGGGGCGAAATGCTATCAAATTATGCGTGCGCGACCCCCTGCTGGGGAGCGATTTTCGGGCGGACGTCCGAGGGGTGATGAGGCGGCGCAGTGTGCGGTCGAGTTCGGCGCTCCGGGCATATCTGATATTCGGGATAAAATTGTACACGGGTAACGCAAAACTTTAGTGCATCTTTTTCTGGCGTTATTTACTTTTAAAGGATTAATAGTTCAGTTTTCAAATTTTTCATTGCAAAGATTTTTTTATTTACTAGATTTTTATTGTTTAATAATTGTCGTTTAGTTAATCATCAATTTTTTTTGTAACTTATAGAAAACTTTTTTTTATTAAAAATTTTACAAGGGGTTATTTATTATTTCATGAAATCGAACTAATTTTAAATAAGCGACTTTGCAATATAATGTAGTAATCGAAACAATCGATTTTTTCGAATGTAATCACTAATAAAATTGCAAAAAATTTTACAATTCAAAGTTCTTTACAGTAATAAATATCCTTTTCTTAATCCGACAGATTAATAAATGCCTTAAATTAAAAGACCTTAGAAGTGAGATTAATCAAATACTTTTGACATGTAAAGTAATCACTTTCATAAGATTCAGATATCTGTGAACTAAAAATACCGCAATATTTATTACTTTTAATATATTCCAGAAATGGGATTGGATTTTTCTTATTGTTTTATTTCGAAGCAACCTGACAGGGACGAATTTAATATTACTTCATTCCTTCGAGGAACGAACATCTTACATGGATACCGTAGATATCATATCGGAAAACGTAACTCCAAGATGTGGCAAACGCGTGTGCTCGAGACACATTTCGAAATATATCCGAATTTATAAAAAAAAAAGCATAAATACTTCATACGAAAGCGATGGGTTGGAAAAAGTCGAATAAAAATGCATGCAATATTTGCACGTATGCTAAATAAAATACAAAATTTTATGTATACTAAATTTCTAAAAGGAATACCTATTATAAGATAAAATTATCGAATAAAATAAACATGTTCACTAAAACTCAATTTACTAAAAATCTTAAAATCCAAAATAACTGACTGGAGAAATTTTGCTGTTCGTTTAAAATCCGCCGACGGAATTAATTTGCATTTTATAATGGAAAAAGCCACGTGAAAAGAGTAACAATGGCGTTGCATAAAAAGATCCCCCGCATCGGATACTAATTACAGAAAAAAAAAGCGCCACGGTAAGCGACGGCAGTTTTAGCGCCGCGCACTTTTAACGAACCAATTTTTTTTAATCCCCCATATTCAAACTGGGAAAAAGTGACAAAAACTGTCGGTATTACAAAGGGCTCGGTTTACAGCGGGACAGTTAGCTGCTGCGTATCGATTTCACGCATTAACGACTTTACATAATACGAGCACGTGCAATTCGAGCTTGCCACATGCGCGCGACCTGCGATCATAATAAATGCGAAACAAAGCATATTTTCGATACTTCACGCGTCCTGAGCACGAATGTTAATTCGGCACTAAAATCGTTCCGTTTGTTCTCGAATTCGGCAGATTATCAGCTTCCTCGCAATTTAATTAGGGTAATTTTCGAGTGCGGGCTATAAACAGAAACGACGCAAAAATAATGCCAATATGGTAATACACACAAAAGATGCTAATATATAGTAATCCTCAGTAAAAACGAGGCATGATTTTTCTGGGTCAAAAAGTGATTTTTACCCCACATAAATTGGATACTTACGTCGAAAAGAAAGTGTCATTCCATAAAAAAAATACGCCTTTTTCCCAAGGATATGCTAATAAAACAAATAAAATTCAAAAAGAAAACAAAATGATTAATAGGACAGGCGCCTCAAGACCAAAGCCCCCGAGAATCTCTTCCGCAAAAGCAATATAAAAGAATGGCGATAATGCGACAAAGTGTCACTCATGAAAGGGGATTCATCTACCCCCCGATTTCGTCGCTCGCCTAAAAAGCCCGGGCGCTCGTAAAAAACAAGTGGCACCCGGGATCCGCGTCGCCCCTCCCCGAGAATAAATTGCACCGCGGCATTCCGCGCGGATAAGATGCGGAAATCCTCGAATCTCCGAGTCGCGCGTCAACTTTTTAATCCAACCGGCGGAGGGAGGGGGGAGGGGTAAAGCCGCAAAAGCTTCGTTGGAGATTCCGGAAACGCACAGCCGAAAGGGACGCGGTCACAATGACGCGATTCGACGGGGGAGACGCGAAATTAACGCCCTCCCCCTCCCTCCTTCTTATTCCGAGAGGAGCTACTCTCGCGACCTCAAAGGGAGCGTCGCGAGCGAGCCGCGTTTTCGAGATGTCCCCAGCTTATTTAGAGCGGCGCGCAAATTGACCGTGCGCCGGGGCAAAGCGACGCCTCGGAAATGAATTCAATTGTCGCGCGAGAGGACGTATTTTGGGAATTGGCCGGGCGCGTAGGTACGGTTGGGATGAAGAAATTTTCTCGGCGGAATAGTAAATTAAATAGGGAGAAGGAAATTGTAGAAGGATTTCATGTTAGAATTTTTCGGAAAGATTTTTTTCAAGTTATTCGCAATGGACTGGCGCGTCTGACTTAACCCGGCTGTTACTACTGACGTGGAAATATTTTTACTTTGATGTGGATCAAGTGTTTTTTGTGAGTCAATAATAACTTACAATTTGTTCAAAAATATAATTGTTGCGTTACAAATTATATAAAGTGATAACCGCATGTGTCTTACCATACCTGGCTGTTTCTACTGGAGCAAAGTAATTCGTTTTTCAACGCATTTAGAATAAAAGTGACTTTCGGAACAGCAATAATAAATAGTTCTCTTAAAAATTATATTTTTTCTGAAGACTAATCGATTAAATTAATACAAAATATGAGGAAGCAAAAGAAATTACGAAGAATAATTATCTGCTGCGTATTGTCTTGCCGTATCCGTCCGTTTCTACTGATTTTAAATATTTCTCGATAAACTAATTTAAATAAAATCTTTTTTTAGGACAATAATAACGCACAGTTTAAAGATGAAAGCGTTAATTATTGTGTCAAAAAAATTAAAGAAAGTTATTATTTTAAAATGTCTTACCATACCTGGCTGTTTCTGCTGTCGCAAAGTAATTCGCTTTTCAACTCAATTAGAATAAATGTGACTTTCAAAATAATAATAATAAATAATTCACTTAAAAACTATATTTTTTCTGAAGACTAATCGATGAAATTAATGCAAAAAAGAAATTACGAAGAATAATAATCTGCAGTGTCTTGTCTTGCTGTATCCGTCCGTTTCTACTAACTTAAAATATTTCTCGATAAACTAATTTGAATAAAACCTTTTTTTAAGATAATAACGCCCGAAAGCGTTAATTATTGTGTAAAAAAATTATGCAAAGTTCTTATTTGAAAATGTCTTACCACACTCGGCTGTTTCTACTGTCTCAACGTATTTCCCGTTTAAACTAATTTAGTACCCTCATAACTGTCAGAACAATAATAACTTCTGATTAAAACTGGTAATTGTTATAAAAACTAAAACATAAAATTATTACGAAAATAAAAAGCAACAATGTAATAATCTACAATGTCCCACAGTGTCTGTCTGTTACTACTGTCACAAAATATTTCGCGTGAAAATAAGCCCAAAAGTTTCTTTTGAATAAATATTGCTTAATCATTCATGAAATACATTACTTCATGAATAACTGAATTTATTTATACATTTCAAATAATTATAAAAGGGAAAAATTAAATATTAATTTCTTAAATAATTAAAAAATTGGAAATACAACGTAAATGCACCTACAACTTTTGATAGCAGTACATCGCTTTTTAATAGAAAAACTAAAAATCGTCTAGTATCAATTCATGCTTTAAGTAGAAAATTAAAAAATATAGTATTTACGCTAACGCTTTAACAAACAATTCTAGATGTTAGGCAGCAAAAGCAACTACACCCCCAGAACACAGTATACACAAAATTTTAAATTCATCGAAAAACCCAAAGTCATCCATTGTTGTTTTAAAAGGCACAAAACGGGCCTACAAGAGAGGCACGTTCGCCGCAAAACTCGATGGCAATCCAACAGCCGTCCATCACCAAATCGTCGCCAGCCGAAACGCGATAATAAACGCCGCCGAGGTATGCGTCGAATCGGCCCGGCCGAACGAGTGTCGTGACATTACCGAATTGTTTTCCGCCAGTGTCCAGTTTGAAAAAAAAAAGAAAACAAAACAAAGTCCACTGGAAAAGCTGCCGATACGCGACGCGCGGCTGCGACGAGAGAGAGAGAGAGAGAAAAAAGGGCGCGAAAAGTGGGACGACGCGCGCGGTGACAATCCCCTTAAAAAGATTATGGATGCGCGCATCATAACGAGATAACGAGCGAAAGTCCCCGCAATTTTTTCTCCCCCTATATTTTTTTTTGTCGACGAGTGCGCGCGCGCGCGCGCAAAAAGAAACGAATGCGCCGGTCTCTCCTTACTGGATAAACGAAATGTGCCCGCTTGAATAAACCGTGCGGGCAGTTGTTCCTTTTTTTTTTTTGTTGGTTGTTTTATCTTTTGCAGTGCATTTGTCCGTCCGCCTAGTATTTTTGTCGGGTGTTTTTTTTCTTTGTAAACGCGCGCAAATTGCAGGCCGGACAAATGAGAAGAAACGCGCGGCTCAAGTTTTTCCTTTGTGCGATAAATTTTAGGATGAAGGGACGCTTTAGCGCATATTTCTAGTCGTATCTAAATTAGCCTCCTTTGTTGTGCGTAACGCGATGGAATTTACGAGACCCGTGGATTGCTTCAGAGTAAGAGCTTGTTTGCGATACTTTTACAAAAGACCAGATTGAGATTTCGGGAGATTACATTTCTGGAGTTAATTATTTTAGTCGGTCGATCAAGTGTATACGTACTTCCCGTCGAAAAAAAACATTATCCAAACTTTTTTTTTAAACGTTAGTTCATAAATGGAAATATAGACAAAAGACTTTTTTCTGAATATTTTAAATCATTTTTTTTTTTTAAATTTTAATACATAAATGTAGACGTAATTAAAGTAAGTAAATTATTTCAACAATATAAACTAAGGACTTTTAATTTTTACTAAATCATCGTAAGTAATTAATGAAACAAAATGTTTTAAAATCTATTATACACATATATTACTTCTAAATTTTTTTAGAAAAAACTCAAGTTTTTCAAGCTCAGTTATTATAAATAATATTGGTCAATAGATTTACTGCGAAAATTGAAAATTATATTCCCATAATAGCAGGATAGCTAAAAGGGTTTTTTTTTTATTATAGCTGAAAGGGTTTTAATGAAAGGAAAAACGCAAGGAACGATGAGATTTCAATCGCCTTGCGCTTCGAGCAGTTGAATTTAAATAAAGCCTACTTTTCCGTCTTAAACAAAGCGAAACTTTTATTGTTGGGCGTCATCCACGCCCCTGGAGTCGAGCAGCAGTTGCGCCGTGGCGGTGGACTCGCTGAAAAACTTTTCTGAAATTTATTATTCTCCCGGAAACTTTCGCGATGCATCCTTCCCAGGAAGCTGCATATACACTGCGAAGACGGGCTTCTTCTGCCTAATGCGATACGCCTACTTGGGCGTCGATTTCATCGAGATATACGATCGCAATAAATTTTAGATAAGAATCTCAAAGTTTTAAGGCCCCGATCATCGCTGCAAAATTTCGTTTGATAAAACATGATGGACGAAACAAGGCCAGCTCATCGCGCGGTGTATAAAACGGTGTACTTTATTTCGACGTCAACTAAAGTGTAAAAAAGAAACGAGTAAAATTTATTAAAAGTTCATTCACTAATTAAATTTGTTGAAATTTAAATTAAAATAAATTAATTTTTAATGCAATCGCATAATAATTTTATTAAATTATTATGGATTATGTGTTATTAACTTAAATAATGAATAATTACGAATACATTATCTCGATTAATAAAATATTGCAGGCGACTGTAATTTATATATTACTAAAAGCTTATGTTCTTAATAATATCTTATATGATAATTTAATTAAAGAGCTTTTTATTTTAATAAATATTTATTTGATACTCGCGCATTAAAATTCTTAAATTTATTTATTTAAGAATGTTATAATTTTATGTTTGATTTTCAAATTGCTCAGTCTGTGTTCATTAAAATTTGCAATTTTTACTGTACAAATTACTTTTATTCCTATTTGTAATTTGTAAAAAAAGAGATTCAAATAATTACATAATAGTAATCTTTAGAATTAAAAACGTACTTTACGTTATAGTGCGGGAGAATGAGACTGTATGACGTAGCTAAGTTTAATGAAATAAAAAAATAAAATAATCACATATTTCTTAATTACAAGTTAATAATATTTAAATTAATGAAAAGGACAAAGTGTACCATCTCAATAATTTCAAACTAATGAAACTTATTTTCAACCTACTGATCACTTTTATGAACATTCGAGCCTTTCTGAATTGGTTTATTTTTAATTAATGAGAATTTTTAAATTTTAATATTGCATTTTAAAATAAATAATGTATATGAGAATTGGAGCTTTAACGGTGTTAAAATTACAGTTATACACATAACATCGACGCCTCTAACGAAGAAAAGCACTATTCTTTCTCACCGCGAAAACTAGCACATTTCATTCTCACCGAGAAAAC